>RJWM01013594.1:0-52916 GCA_004363535.1 Dasyprocta punctata
CCATATTAAGAAACTAAATTTAGTTATACTTTATTAGATTGCTGAGTCTGTTAGCATAGGCAATTGTGTTTTGATGACTTTAGAGCATGACTTCTCAGTCATGACTCCTGAATCTCAACCTCACAGTAAGTATAGCAGTCTTAAAAAGTATGTCTAAAGACTTTACTATTTATTTATTTCCTTAAACTGAAGACATGTTAAAATGATCCTGGTCACACAGTTACTAAATGTTATGTTGGTTTTTTTTTTTTTTTTTATGTTTTAGTTCAAATACATGTCTTTAAGCAGAAGTGAGATTTATGTGATGATAACAGAGGTGGTTTCTAATGACATAAAACATTTTTTTCATATCAAATAAAATAACTTGGATCATTTGTAGGAAAACAAGTGCTTTTGAGACCACAATATTAAGTGAAGCAAGTCATACACACAATCTTAAATGCTGCATGATTTCTCTTATATAGAAAACTCAATAGATCAATAAAGTATAAATTAAAAGAAAAAAATATGAGAAAAATGAGAAAAATAGTTATTGTAGCTCATTATAGACACTGTATTTAAAGTTTACCTTGATTTAGTATAATTATCTGTGTGTTTTACACGTTTTTGGCCTATTAGTCTGGGCTGTTAATCTGTCTACATGTTAATTAAGTTTATAAGAACTTATGAGATAAGGAAATGAATCTAATTCTGGCAAAATAAAAGAGGGGTGGAAGAAAGGGAAAAAAACAATTATGGTGTGTTATGTATATGCACCAATTCTCTAAAATAAATGCAATCATTATGTACTGCAGACATATATGAATAAAAGTGAAAAATAACAAAAATCAAAATAAACCATTTTCATCCTGTTCATGAAAACCAGGAATTTGATTTTATTCCTTGCTGTTGAATAAACTCTGCTCATCTTAAGTATTTAATTTGATTAAAGACTCCTAAATCCTCCTAAATT
Source organism: Dasyprocta punctata (assembly GCA_004363535.1). Taxonomy (NCBI): domain Eukaryota; kingdom Metazoa; phylum Chordata; class Mammalia; order Rodentia; family Dasyproctidae; genus Dasyprocta; species Dasyprocta punctata. The sequence continues at coordinate 953 of RJWM01013594.1, forward strand.
TAGCTAATTTCTAAATTGGAAACCATTTTATCCTCAAGATGGTAGTATAAATATTGGGAATACGGGCTGAATTGCTGGTCATGTACCTTTAGTCCATCTATACCTTTTTAGTATTTGCAAAGAAGACAGTATATCTGAGGGTTGGCCCAGACCTCACATAAATTGTAGTGCATGTATCGTGTTTATATAGTGGATTACTATTTATTCATATTAACTTTCTATGATCTGAATATTTCAGAATTTCAAATGACATCTGGACCAAAGGGCATGTAGAAATTGAAGGTCAATATCAATTTGTAAATATATTTTACAGAAAAAGTAAAATGTATTTAGTATTTTCATACTAATGAGAATAACTTTGAAAGAATATCCTTCTGTAATAAATAGAAGTGTTGCTTCATGAAAGAATTTTCTTTGCTTTCTCAAAAGCTGTAGGCACTTAAGAATAATAAAATCAGTGGATAATTTCAGTTTAATACTAGCCTAAAATATGTATGGCATATTAGTTCAAATGTCACGTGTTTTAAAAGGACTTCCTTAACTCTTTGCTTTGTTCAAAGAATTCATGCTATCTTGTCTTCTGTCTTATGAGACTCAATACATTGCATTGCAAATACGTCCTATAACTGTGCAGCCATTTCTACATTTGAAATGGCAGGATTCTGCATAAAGACTCAAATATTTATTTACAGATATATTCGAAACAATAGTATCTTTAAAAATACAAATTAAAAGTACAACTCTTAACTTTGAAATACCACAATGATCTTTGTTTCTATATACAAACACATATATAGACACATTTTGTGTATGTGTGCATGTAGATGTGAGAGAGTAACATCATACTGCTAATACATGGAGCCTGAAGCAACCTTTAAGTATTTGATAAATTACATAGTATTTCTCCAGATTTTCATGGTGCAGTACTCTTGTGTGTAGTGTCTCCTAGCCCTCCTCGCATGATTTGTCACAAGATTTTCTTAAGATTTATCATTTCTCAGTATATAGCATACTACTAAGAAATTAACATGATCTTTTTTTGACTTTACAGTTGGTATTAAATAACTACCACATATGTAAATTGTATTCATTGTTGGTCATTTTCTCTTTTACTTATTTGTATATTATTAAATTATGTTCAATGTTTAGTAACTCTTTTAGGTATTTCTTGTGCAAAGGATAATATTGCAGCACTTACCTTCTTTCCAAATTCAGGGGATTTAAGATGTGCATTTCAAAATGAAGAGTAAAATAGATAATACAAAGTCAAAGAATGAAGTAAAATAGCGAGGCAAGATTTTATGAAGTAATAGTAGTATGAAATCACACCATTTAAGACTTATGAGACATGTAGAGACAGGAATAATACCAAAATCATAAGCTGTGGTAATATAAATATGCAGAAAACCCGGCTGAGGTGAAAAATAGATAAAGAGAATCAAATGCCTGTAAGTGAAATGTATCAGTAGGGAGTTAGTTTCATTAATTTTGATTCTCATACTGAGTTTTGTTTTGTTGACCTTAGAGCATGTAAAATTTATGATATATATGTTATATGTTAGGTTTCTTTCTGAGGAATTGCTGACAATTTTTTCTCCCGAATTTTCACTCTGCTGTTCATTTCCTTTGCTGTGCAGAAGTTTTTATTTTAAATTTGATATTATCCCATTTGTTTATTGTTTATACTGCTGTGCAATAGGATTTCTGTCAGAAAGCTCTTGCCTATCCCTGGGTATTCAATAATTTTGGCTATTTTAACTTCTAGCATATTTAAGTTTTTTAACATTTAGATCTTTGATTCATTTTGATTTCAGTTTGGTATACTGTGACATATATGGTTCTAGACTCGATTTTCTGCATGTGGATATCCAAATAATCCCATCACAAATTGTTAAACATACTATCTTTCCTTGAGTCTATGTTTTGGGTCCCTTTGTCAAAGATCAAATAGCTGAATGTTCCTCATGTTAGATTCCCAAAATTAAAAAAAAAAGCTAATAAAAAATGGGCAACTGAAGCGAATAGACCCTCTTTGAAGAACTACAAATGGCCATAAAAAGTCCATTAAGTACATTTAAAAATACATGAAATACATTTACAAAAGAATGTCCAGTGTCTCTGGTCATTAGAGAATTGAAAATTAGTACAACATTGAAATACCATCTTACTCCAGAAAGAATGGCCATCATCAACCAGTAACAAATGCTGGCTAGGAGGTGAGTAAAAAGGAAACCTGTTGGAATGTAAATTAGTACTACAACTATGGAAATCAGTATGGAGATTCCTCAAAAGTCTAAAAATAGACAATTCCATTGACACAGCTACTCTGATTCTAGATATCCTCTTGAAAGAGTTGAAGTAGTTATATTACAGGAATACCTGAGTATCGATGTTTTTAGCAACACAATTTATAATAGCTAAATCTTGGAAAGGACCTCTGTGCCCACAATCGAAAGAAAGATAATGCAGTGTTTATGCACAGTGGAGTAATACTTTTCCAGAAAGAAAGATAACTTTGGGGTATTCTTAGGTAAGTGGATGCAAGTTGAGACCATACTGTTAAGTGAATCAAATCAGACTCACGAGCTTAAATATCGCATGGTCTTCTACATTAGAGAGTCAAACAATATACACATAAATAAAGAGGAAAACAGAAGGTAGATAAATTGAAATTAGAAAGAACTTTTTCAAATGTATGGGGAATAAGAGAGTGAGAAGAGCAGGAGCAGAGGGAAAGGGAATGGAAAAATGATTTGAAGTGAAAATGATGAAAATAGAGCTTTTGCAAATGGGAAGGCAATGGAGAAAAAGAAGGATTGGAAGGGAGAGGAGGAGTATGGGATGAAAAATTAAAATGATACCAAAAATTGTGCATGTGAAGAATAACTAAAGCCATTTGATTCCTACTTTCCATTTATTATGAAACAAACTGGTTATGTGAAATTTTTCATCTATAAAATTTTTTCAATCATTTCTATATCTTTTTATGAAATTTTATTTAAAAGAGTTAGCTGAATATCTTTGAATATATGTCATTAATAGAGAGAATACAAGCCATACATAAATATGTTTTAGAACAAATATAACATGTGACTAGTTAAGAATATAATCAAATATTTTAATTTGGGAGATGAAGCTTGTTTGTAAATGGACTCACTGTTTTTCATTACTAAGCAATGCCACTACTTTAAAAATATGTAAATAATTCAGTTTTATGTATCAGTTATATTTGCAGTTTTACCATATTAATTATGGTGAAGGCATTTGATTTAAGTTAATTCTAGATTCCAATTACAGTTTTGCCAGTTAACATAATAAACTCTTTTTTTAACAAGCAGCATGCCAAATGTTCTTTATACTTTTTAATGTAACAATTATAGTTATTAAGTAGCAAAAATTATTTCCTTATTTTTAGTTCAGTGTGTATTGTCATTTTGATAAATGAAACTCTTGTTTTGATAAGTTTACCACCAAATTATCTTGAAAAACTTTGCTTCTGTGATTGCTCACTTATTATTTATTTTTTGGGAAAGTTTAGAAACTTGAATTAAAGATTTTAAGTTAAACAAACTGGAAGAATAACATGAATAGAGTTTTTTCCTCTCCCTAGAAAAGTAAATAGATTAAACTATGACAGCATTCAATGATATTTTTAAAAAGCCGAATATACGAACTTAAAATTACTGACTCCTGCTAAAGGTTTAACTTTATAATTTTTATTATTGCATAGACTAAGAATGGAAAGCACAGCACATCTGGTGGAATACATAATAGCAGCAATTTCAGAGGGCTGTGAAACATGTTATAGTTGTTTTCTAGCCTCAGGATTGCAATGGATAATGCATTTGACCCTCTTAACACAGTAGACTCACTATCCCAAGAGAACACTTTCACTGGCTTGTTAATCTCTGTCTAAGTAGTAACCTGTGCACCAGTACAATAAAGATCAAGTTGGTTAAAGTATCGCTGGTCCTAGTTTAATGCATAAATATTTCTGGCAACAGAGATAAAACCAGAAAATACCCTGAGGTATCCAAAGAACTGCAGACTAAAGATAAAATTATTCAGCTGAGAGAAACTGCTGAATTTAAGGCCAATAGAGAAATTTTATCAGTTTATCCCGAAATAAATTGAAAAAAAATATAGTACTTCAAATAATATATTGTAGAAGATGAAAATGCTTAACTTGTGGTTATGGGTATAGCTGTCTGTGAATTTACACCTGTATTGCTCACTTGAAAAAGAAAGTAAATGATCAAACCTTAAGAGATGTAACTGCAATTCTTCATAAGTACTTTGTAAGACTATCACAGCTTATAATATATTTAGTGTTCAAAAATACTTCTGGTTTTTGGAAAATTAACCATTGTTAAGATCAAAGTGAGCTTACTGATGTATAAAGTGTTGGAAATACAGATGTCAGTTTTTTAGTTTATGCCATGTAGAGCATCAGAATTTAATTATGCTGAAATAATTATTATCAGAAAGTTAATGGCATAATCTTAAACTTAATAAAATTACTTAATCACTTTAGAGTACAAAGTAATCAGCATATCAAAGATGTGATCTATGAATATACTGAATATTCTTTCCTACCGTTATTAATATTATCTTTTTCTACCATTTGAATCTGGTCAGGCTTATAAATTTGTCATCCCAAAGAAGAGATGTTTCAGGTAAACCTTCTTTTAGTAATGTTGCATCTTTAGAGGTTTATACTTTTCTACCTCTCAAATAATGTATCTTTCTTGTGAATGAATGCATAAAGTACAACTGTGTGAAAAATGTACTTTTCATTCCCATTTTACAGATCAGAATATAAGGAATAAGAAATGATACTTGAGGCATTCTCAGGTTTTAAGAGCTCATTGATACAATGAAAACTAATTAAACTCTTGCTGTGTTGCACTTCCAGCTAAAATGTCTATCAGGAAATGGTTCATTGTTCATGTAACAGTATACTTTCCTGTAATAAGAAGTGGATTTTATCAACAGGATGATTTGCAAACCTAAACTGATGCTGTTTTGCACTCCACAATGATTATTTAATCAAATAATTTGACAGAAAAATATAACCAGTTTTTCACTTACATTTAAAAACTATTTGACAGTTTTGCAGGCTGTAAATAAACTGTAGTTTATTTTCTTTTTTATTTTATTACATGTACCTAATTGTCTTGAAGTCAATCAGCTTTATAGAAATATGCTTCAGTGTTGTAATAGATCTGAAACTGCTGTGAGTCCTTGAGAGACTTCTTCAGATGTCCAGAAGCAAGATAGGCATGTTGTCAGGGTCACTCCCAGATGCCCTCAGATCCCTTTTTCTGTTTCTGTCTATTCTCCTCTACCTTTGGAGTGTACATATCAGCTTCCAAACTCCAGTTCATTATGAAGAAAAGTACCTGAGTCTTTTGAACATCTTTTGGTTCCCAGGCTGGAAGGGCTTGGTTGTTTCTGTCAGAGAAACATGAAACTATGAAAGCCAGCTCCCTTGCTTCAGTGCAAAACAGCTATAATGGATAAAGTTCCCTTTCTGAAATCACACTGAGTCCAGACTTACCCTATGGCTTCATTGTATCTTAACTTTGTTCCCATCCTTGAAAAGTGTTCTCTACTCTCTTACCAAATTCTTATGTCACTTGCTCATGTGTTTTCATCTCAGGTTCAGCTTCTGGAGCATCCAGCCTAAGGTAACAAAAAATTTTAACAACTTCAGTGTAACTGATAGACTAAAGAGTTGTCCCTAAATTTAGAAATGTTTTTCCTTGCAACTGCCTAGGACAATTTTAAAGTGCTTTATGACTTAAAGACAACCTAATCACTTTTATTAAGGAAAAGCTGTTCTTTCAAAGAAGTAGTGTATTTCCTTGTTTATAGTCCAGTTTTGCTGACTTGACAGTTTTTCTACACAAATTTAATTTAATGCATTTGCTTTCAGCAATAATATCATTTTCAAAATTTTTTTGGGATGAGATATTGTGGAACTGTTCTAAAAACAAAAGCTAGTGACATGGATACAGTTTCATACAAATGCATAATCCCAGTCAATATTTCAATTAAAGGTACTCAACTGAAAAAACAGAGACACAGTAATTGGTAATTTGAGATATTTTACTAAATCGTGCAGACTCCTGAAGGATAAAAATCTTTCCCAGATTGACTTGGAAAATATATTATTATCTATGCAGATTCATTGAATTGAGGACTCCTGCTTTTACTTATACTTTAAGGACACTTCGTGTTCTAACGTTAAGATGACTTTTTCATTCTTTATCTAGTAATTTCTAAAATGCTAGGTAGGCACTATTATGCGTTACTATGGATTCGATTTCTGAATCTCATTTTACTTTGATGGTATTAAAATTCAAATGATACAGATGAAGAAATTTTGTTAATAATATTTAGATAAATGAAAGCAAATCAAAAAGTTATATTCCCTTCTTGTTACAAGGGCAACTTTGGATCTGTAGCAAGAATCTTGGCATCTTCACTGTACATGGTGTAGCATATTTTAAAATGCATATGCTTGAATACCAACCCAAGTATTCTACCCTCAGTGTTGTGAAAATTCATCTATATAGTGGCTAAAAGTTTTTCAAATTCTCTATTTTACTGACCCATTTAGAGATGAAATTTCCCTTTCCCCTGTTCTGAAAGGCAGTTTCATCTGTAATCCATGTTATGATTTTGATCTGAATTATCCTTCAAAGGCTTATATGTTCAGAGGTAGGGTTTTAGAAAAGTGATTATAACATGAGTGCTTTATCTTCATCAGTGATTTAGCCCATTGTTGGATACATAATTTGATGGCATTACTGGGAGATAATAGAAATTTAGAAGGTAGGAATTAATTGAATGGAATAAATCATGGGAATGCAACCTTGGAGACTATCTTTTCTGTGGGTTCTTCCTCTCTACTTCTTCCCATTTCTCTTTGCTTTTTGGCTCTCATGAAATGAAAAGCTTTGCTCCATAATTCCCTCTTACCATGATGCTTCTGCCTCTCCACAGGCATAAAAGCAGTGGATCTAACTGAACAATGACTGGAACCTCTGAAAGCATAAATTAAAATAAAATATTTTTCCTTAAATTGTTATTCTCAAGTATTTTATCACAGCAATAGAAATTTAATGTGTTTCAGATTCTAGTCTGTGGAACCTTGAATTATGATTTCAATAGATTTTGTGAAAAACAGTGTAAGAAAAATAGTAACTAGTTTAGATTTATGGGATAAGATTAAGAAGGGAATTTCATAAAATTTTGTGTCAAGAACTATTCTAAATGCCAAGATCACAAAATGATTAAAAGCTCTCAACAATTTCCTCAGAGTTTCTATCTAGAAGACACTATTTCATCAGAGATACTAATCTAGAGGATATTTAAGTAAAAATGTAAGTTTTATGAAATTATGTAAGTACTAAAGAGGGAAAACACATAAAATATGCCATGAATTAGAATACACAAGTTTAAAGGATGTGACACTTGGGCAAAGATATGAACAAATGAGAGAATAATGGCTGTAAATATCCGGAGTAAGCTTAAAGTACACAAGGATATGCCTTTCTGTGCATAGACAGTCTGAGGGACATCAAAGAGACCAGAGTAGATTGAACACAGTAAGTTAAACACAAGAGGTAAAGAACTGTCTAAGTTACTACAGATGTTGTGGTTTATACTATCCATGAGTTAGATTTGTGCACAAAGAAGTAATAGGATGATGGTGTTATTCTCATTATTGTGAGTGATGAGAATAATTTTTAATAGGAGTAGAGATATTGAGCCCTGATAGGAGACAGATAGGAAATCATGGTGGTTTAGATCAGGTGTGGTAGTGGAAGTGATAAGAAGGGAAATACAGTTATCTCAGCATATGTATCAGGAAAGACAAGAGATAAGCGAAAACCTTAGACTTGTGACATGGGAAAAAGAGGATGTTTAAGAAAACAATTATTTAAACAATTTTAAAATGTGATTGACATTATGCAGAATTAAAAGTTGTGAAAAAGACAGAGTTGTAGGGAAAACAAGTAGCTCGATTTTAGACATGCTATGTTTAATATGCTGGTTTTACTTTCAAATGGATGTGCGAAGCAGTTGGATGTGAGTGTGAAGGTAAGGACAGAGAATTAAGCAAATATGCATACATGCTACTATCATGGTTTACAAGTAAATTAAAGACGTGATACTATAAAAAAGTATTTTTAAAATATAGGTAGAAAGCAAAGAGAAAATTTTGAAACTAATTGCTTGATTCTGAAGGACAAAAATCTTGTTAGATGGGAAGATGAAATGTGCAAAATATACCGAAAATACAGTTCAGTTTGGGAAAAACAAAAGCATAATTCCCAGAAACTAAATGAAGAAAGAGCTTCAAACTAGCAAAAAAAAAAATGATGAAAAACATCAAAACTTGATTTTAAATCATGAACGATGACATCTAATTATTGACTAATGACTTCAGCACTTTTTAAGACAAACTTCAACAGAAGTGGCTCTGGTGGAATGAAACTATCAGAGTGAAAATACAATTGGAAAAATTAAGTCAAATTTTTAGAGTTTGTCACAAAAGGCAATGTAGTGGAGAAATTGGAGTCAGCTGCATGAAAGTAGAGCCTACATTTTATACTTCTTACAATTTAACAATTGAGCTTTCTGCCATTTTTCAGTATGGACAGACTACTGGATCAGAAATGAAAGATAATTTACTACTCAACAGCAATAGCAGTACCCAGAGTTTCAGCACCTTTGTGTGTATCCTCTGAGCCCTGACTTCCACATATAGTTGTGTTATAGGAGCATAAACTCGAATTGAGGGAACCTAAGTATTTTACAATGGGATATAAGAAAGTTTTACTTTCTCTCTGGCAGAAGACAGAATCTCTATTTCCTGTTGTTGATTCTTACTCAACTATCCTTGTAAGTGTTATCTTGAACAAAGAATAATCATCACCTCACTTTACAAGATGCACCCAAAGGCAACAAATTATGGAAACCTACCTACCAATAATTAGCAGAAAAACTTCTTAATGAAATGATAAATAGCATCTTTTCATGTTAATGAAAATGGTTCAGTGCAGAGATGAATTTATAATGCGGAAAAGGGAATATAATGTTTACAGTGAAGTGTAATATGTAGATAAATAGTTTAGCCTTAAAAACTTATACCATGTAAATAAACCATCCAGGGTGGTAGGAATGAAAGCAGCTAGTTTATATATATGATACGGAGACTAAGGTATCACAGGAAGTTGATAGAGTTTTCCCTTTTGATTTATTTTTGTGTTCTCAGCAAAGCTAGCAGGCAATGAGGGCTGGATATAATCCATAAGATATTTTGAAGAAAACAAAAATATGAAAGGATTATCTACTCTAAGTAAAGATATAAACTTAGATAATCTGAAATCATTTGTAACAGACAAGTCTAAAGCTGACAAAGCTGTGTTAAGTATCATCCATTTTCTTTGTTAGATCTTCTGCACCTCTCTCATGCTATTTTGTCATATAGATTTATTTTTTCTTTAGTCTTCCAATTGGTTTCCACCTCTAGAAAGCACAGAGGAATATTGAAGATACCAATGAAAGCTACAAGATATATTCCTCAGAGTATTCCTTTAGTTGGCTCGCCTCCAAAAAGAAATTCAACACTTCTTTTAGAAGACTGTTTCATTCATTAGGTTTCCATTAGTACTTCCCTGCTTTAGACTTTTTATAATGAGGGACAAAAAATTTGTTTTATCCAGTTATAGACTATTGTAACTTTTTGGTTACCATACATACTGTATAAACCTCTGAATTAGTTCCTTTCATTGAAAAGAGAGTGTGGTATATATTATCCTTACACTAATTTGGGGTCTTTTCCTTGTTAAAATATGAATGAAACAGTTACATGTTGTATTAACTTGACATTTTGTTCCGAATAAGTGAAAGTATAGAGATTCCTTAAAGAATGAATCCAGTAGCGTAGACTTAGTGGACCCCTCCCCCACCCCACTTCCCAAATCTCCATGAGGTCAATTTGACGTACCATTTGTAATTTACATTCTTTCTAGTTGCTATACATGTCCAAACTCATTGTGTCCTCCAAATGTAACTCCTTTCAAATCACCATTGAATTAGTGCCAAGGACAGCAGTTTACCTAAAATCTTGTTTTAAAAAGGTTAGTTAGTATTTTTACAAACTGATTTCTTTCACTAACTCATAACAATTTCCTTTGATTCTCTTTTCCTTGTGTATCCCAAAATACATTCTTTTTCTTAGAACTGTCAATGACAGTATTTTATCACATTTAATTTTTACCATTCAATATTACAATTGCCTTCTTTTCATTATTGATTTTTTTTTATTTGTACATGTTTGCAGTACATAAAAATTATATTCACTGCAGGGGGATCAATGAATGTACATAATACATTTATCTTTTTTTTCCTGTATGACAAGCTTTTGTTTGTATCAAATTAAAGAGTATCATAAGTAAGTTGAAGATTATGATTTGAATATTGTAATACAATTTAACATTTGAGAAATCACTCAATTATTTAAAGTTTACTACATGATTGAGTACACACTGAAGAGATTATTTGGAATCACTTGGCAAGATAAAATGTACTTTATTTGACTATCATGATTGTATGAGGTTCCTTTATGTATGTGTGTGAATACATACACTTCTAGAGTTATAGTGCTCCGAGGATCTGTAGTCTCAGCAGCTATAGTTTGTCAGTGCCTCTTAAATGTCAATTAAAATAGGAATATAGAAATTTATTTTCATTTTCAATTACTCTGTAAGTTTATGTGTACTTAGTAAATTGAACTGTTTTTTTTACATTTCTGCTTTGAGTGAAGATGCAATTTAATGTAATAATTTTTAAAAGAAAATAATCCTAACATGTCTACCTTTAGCTCTTTTTTGCCCTTTTCCCTCACTTTTATTTTATTTTTCCATAATCAAATGCATTTATTTATCTTATAAGACAATTATCATGTATACAGTTTGAAAGCAAGACTAATAGACCAACGTATAAAACATGTAAGACAATTGCGCAAGACAAGATACAGTTTTAGATATTTTATCTTCATTGTATTAAGATGCCTTTTTTCTGCATCTTTTTTCTGTGTTATTTGTGTTTCTCATATATATAGATGTTATATTACTATAATATAATATAATACCATATATATTCATTAACAGAAGTCATGCAATATTTAAGCGTGTGTATCTGAATTATTTCACTTAACATTATGATCTCAGAGTGCATACATTTTTCTACAAATGACACAAGTTTATCCTTTTTCATGGTAGAGTAATGATCAATTTGTATAAATACCACTTATCCATTCTTCAGTTGATGGACATATAAGCTGTTTCAAGATTTGGCTATTATGAGTTCCACTGCTATGTATGTGGTATATATGTATCACTGTAAAATTATTCTTTAATTCTCTGGGGAGGATAACCATAAGGGGAATAGCTGGGTCAAATGGAATTTCTATATTTAGGTTTTTGAGGCATCTCCATACTGAATTCAATAGCGTTTTATCAGTTTACATCTCTACCAACAATGGAGAAGTATTCCTTTGATATTTTGATCTATTAGTTTGATTTTACATCTGAATATATGATATTTAATAATAAATGCCACACCAGCATTTGATATTAGTTGATATTTGATATATTATTAATTTTTCATCTTTCATTTTCAATTTCATCTTTGTAGTTCTTCATTCATCACCATCTTTCAGCACTGTAACTGGAAAAAACACTACATTTCAAACTCAGGATGCCCTTGACTTGATTCTTACTGTCTGTTAATTGTGCACATTAATCAGCCGCCTAAGCTTTTCCCCTCACCCATAGCAATGTATAATACTTTCATTTAAGTAATTTTATAAGATTGAATATAGTCATGTGAACAGGGTTTATTACCAAACAATTTGATACATGTTAACTTTTTTCTCTTCTTCCTTCATTTCATGTTGTTCTATGTGCCTAAACTTTTGCCAACAATATAATTTAAGAATATCATTGACAAAATTCAGCATATTTTTATGTTATAAACATATCATGAAAAGAATTCAGAAAAATTGTAAGAGGAATCATGTTTATATTTAAAATACCATATCATTTTTTGTTAGTACAATATAAATCCCTCTGTGTGCTGGTGAGGTATTAAGAGGGTATTCTTACAACTGAATAAGCATCTAAAGATGGTGAATGTTTTAAATTCAAACCCAAAAACAGGGCTACATTAAGTTAAGAAGAATTCTTTTTGAAGAAATAGAAAAGAAAGCATTATCAAAGACATGATGAAAGTATTATTTTATATTTAAGATAAAATAGTTTTTTAAAGATATATGAGGAAGTAGCTACAAAAATTCATAGTTTTTCTCTATCAGTATTTAAAATAGCATGTCATGGTTGCTTGTTAATATTGGCTATGCTAGATCATCCTTCTAGGCAAACACCAGCTGATTTTTTTTTCTGAAACAGCATAGTGATGCAAGGCTGGACTTCAACAAGCACTGGAATTCATTCTGTGTGTGGAAATGAAATTCATAAAGTACTGAGAAGAAAATGCCAAGAAGTTCTACCTTAGTTTTCATACTTCAAAAAATACTTTAAAATGAATAATTCCATTTATTACTGAAACACAAAAAGATGAGTTTAAGAACGACTGACCTGCATGGATCTTATGTATAAATTTAAGCTGTAGGCTGAGGTGATAAGATTTAAAGGCAGACACTACTTTTCCTCAGCAATGTTTCTAGTGGAAAAGTTTTTCATATCACAACTCTAAAAGAATGAAGTTTTTGTATCCTTCAAATAAAGTGGCCATTGATGCTGTACGGTTGGTAGTCTTTGATATTTTTTCCTAAAGGTATATGAAAATATTCATAAAGTGAAATATAAAATATAGATTCAGACAATATTATTGGTTTCCTACAAACTGTGCATTTCTATTCAGGAAGCAGTTATTATCAATCATTGGCATTTTTAAGAAAATTGTAAAAAAGTTTAAATTATACTAGAGTGAATTTCTTGTAGCATTTTTAGTGATAATAACTCAAAAACATTGAAAAGGTGAAAACACACAGTGAATAAATAAGTAAAGCAAGTTTTACTTCTTATTTTCAAACAGAATAACCTTTTTTGTATGTAAGAATTGGCACCTAACCATTACTGTAATGGTGAAGATTCTCTTTCCACAGCTTCTTGCCCTCAGAGCTGGCCTTCTGCAAGAGTGAAGTGTGGAGTAACACCCACAGGAGTCCCACTGTTGGATTAATGTTTTGTCCGTGCTGTCTTCAAACTGCTAATTATTTTGAATAAGAGATTTCCTAAATAATGAAACTGATGTTTGCCTCCAAAATTTTGGTAGCCCAGGAAGGAGATTGCAGAGTTTCTTAAAGGGGGAAATTATCTTGCTCTTAAAACAAAACAAAAACTAACTCCAGTTATTTCAGTGGAGAATCTTCTGTGAAATAAACAGCTAGAGCTTTGTCCAGATAACCTATTGACAGGGTCTCGGGTTAGGCATGTCCTCTGTCCCACCACACACAGACTGTAAGACAACAGTATTGGCATTTCATGCTTAAATCTGAGCAAGATGCCAAACATCATGAAATACTGAAGAAAACACAGTAACTAGTTTATCTTAAAACATAAAATTTCTTCAAACTGTATCTTTCGAGATAGTTCCAATATTAAAATACTTCATCTATGAGCTAAAACTGTGTGATTTTTAATCCATACTTTTTAAAAAAATTATTTTTATGATTACACATTTGCAGTGCAAAATGATTCTATTCATTGCAGGGAGTTGGCCAGTTTCATTTCTTATAATCACCTGTTCCTCCTCTCTTAGTCCCCATTGCTTTTGTAGAAGATCTGTTTCCCTACATGCTCTTTTCCCTTTATACTCTTTAATATGTTGGAAACAAATTTTAAAATGACAATGTGGTACTGAGACAGTAAATCACAGCAGATATTACAATAGATATTCAATAGATATTAATTAATTAAATTTTCCCAATAATGAAACCAAAATGACGTATAACAAGGAAAACTAGATAAGGTAAACAAGATGAGGGACACAATATTCAACAATAATTTAAAAATGAAAATAATAGAATTAAGGGAAAGAAAATTTATAGGAAAAATGTACCAGAAGTAAACAACACTTTTCAGATGGATAAATTGCAGTAAGCACCCAGAATAATTTTAAAATAGCAAAATAAAATAAAAAATGTTTTACTCCATCATGCATCAGATAAAATTTGAAACAATGATGATTGACAAAATATTCTTAATAAATGCATTGGTGAAAGTAGGAATCAAATTGTCACAGAAGTTCTTAAAATTTAAAAAAGCATTGAACTTGCAAGATGGTAATGTACTTTTAAAGAAACACAATTTGTGCACAAAATGAAAATCAAAGAAAAGAGACAACAGAATGAATGCGTTTCTAAATGTGTATTTTTAAGAAGTCCATAAATGAAAGAAGCTAAAATTGTCTTCAATCTGAATATTCAAACAGGCTATGTACCCATATATGTGATAGAACAACACATGCTTAATTTTGAAAAGAAAAAAAATTCATACTTTGCTTATTACATTAATGATAATTTTGGGCCTCTGCATATAGTTTAAATACAAATAGGTTTATCTGAAGGATTAATGATAATACAAACCTTTAATTTATGTTTAGTCAGTTATTTAATCAAATATCTATTAATTTGAGGCTCCCTATTCTCTTCCTTGATTTGGAAGTTGATACATTTCAAAACTTCTATTAACTTCAGGGGAATATTGGGGGTTTTATATCCCTCCCAAGGTTCAAACTTTTAGCCCAATTAAAGCAGAAAATCTATGAAGCTCTATTAGAAAAACTTTCCTTGATTCTTCAGCCTTAAGCACTACTCATTCTTCCCTTTATCTGTTTTGGATTTCAGCTTAATTACGGTAAGATATTGAAAAATGTACTCTCTTTTCCTGCTTTTGCTCTCTTTTATTGTAATTGCACCCTGTTTTTCTGCACTGAAGTACACCATATGGAAAATAATTTCACAATTTGTTAAACATTGCCTGGTTATTTTCCAATTTCGCTGATGGTAGATTGCCCGTTTCCCCATGTATACCGAACACTTACTTAGTACTTTTTTCTCCCTCAATTGTTTCCTCATTTTTGTTTCACAAAGTTGTTTTTCCTCATAATTAAAAAAAAAGTCACATTTGACACTTTCTTATCTTCCTCCAAATGTTTAAACTTTTCTTTTGATAGAATGGAGGAAATTTGGTCCTTTACAGTTGTTCTGGGTGTAATTCCTTCTCCTTCAGAAGGACAACCCTCTGGTGATCCCTCCCTGATCCATCACTGTCTGCCAGACTTCCTCTACATCTGCCTAAAACAAATGTGGCAACCGTGTGAAAGCCATTGAGTTTTTATCTAGGCAAACGGTAAGAGTTTCTGAAACTGACTTCACATGCCACTTTTTCTCACTATTTTTCAAACTGACACTTCTCTGATTGGATCTCTGGCCTCTGACTGACTTTGGTTCTGCTTCTCTAGCTGTGGAAATCTGTCTCAGACTGAATGGCCCCCTGTGGTCAGTTGAGTATTGTTAGGTCTCAGGATAGATTATGTTATCACATAAAAGTAATATTTTGGGGGATATATCCTTCTGATATTTGTCCTTTAGCAAAAAAAAAAAATGTTATATAGCTTTGTTGAGTCAAGAACATAATATGTCTATCCCTTTTAGAAGTAGTCTATTTTCTTAATTTTATTTTTAATCTTTTTCACTTTTTCCTTGTATAGCATAAATTTCATTTAAAGTGACACAACTTGGAAAGGCTTAAATTTTCTTGCAATAGCACTAAATCCTTAGAATATCTTTAAAACTAAATCAGACTCCATCTTATGCTGATTCTTGCTTGATAATAAAATGGAATTTCCAGATTTCTAAAATATAAAGCAAACATTTGTGCAAGACTTTACCACAAATGCTTTGTAGTTCCATTGATAAATATGTGTCCTCAAAATTATGCAGTATATTCATGTCCTTTATCATATAAAATCCTACAAAAGTGAATGCAATAGTCAACGGCTACTACTCTTCATTTTTCTTGTTTCTTTCATAAACTAATGAATGCTTACTGAAATAAAATAAAATGTATGAATATAATAATGATGAAAATTTCCAGTTTTTAAGTTTACCTACCATGAAACAAGCAAATACTGTAATATATATCATAATGTTTTTACTTACAAAGATATTTCCATTGACTATTTTAAAATTAGAAACTGCATCACTATCATTATGCTGTAACAGTTTCCAAAGGTACTTAGTGGTCCAAATGACTTTTCCATTAAGTTTAGCAAGTCATAAATGATTTAGGATGGGATGATCTAGTACGTATTTGCTTCTCCAAACCAAGTAAGTTATTCTTCTTTAGAAATATAAATTTATATTAAAAAATACAGTGAATGTTGCTGCTGCATGCTATCCAACAGAAAAGCACACCACTAAAAATATTAGAGCTTGGTCTCATTCACCATATCTGACATGGTACAAATTCTAGCTCTTCTTCCAAGTCCAAAAGGTCATGAAAATTTAACATCAACTGATTCAGAATATGTAGGAAGCCATGACAAGCAACTAAAGTTATTTATAAAAGATGATTTCCAGAACTGCTTCAGAAGATGCCAAGAATTATGGGTTAAGTGTGTTTGAATCAAGGGGGAATAGTGTAAGATTGATTAATGGCAATGTATCTTTAACTGTAATTAACCTTTTTAAAATTTAAGCATTCACCATATTTTACATACACCAATATTTCATATTTCATAACTTCCACATTATTACAGAAAACTAAGATAGATTCCATAATGTATTTAGTTCAGGATGAGTTCAGACATTGCCTTCATACTAATGTCTCACCTTAGATTTTGCAATTAGCTGAGGAAAACTATTTTACATTTTTAAATGTCACCTAGGTACATCATAAACAATAGAAACAACAACTGCTTATATGATTTCTATAATGTGTGTTCTAGGATTCCAATTGTATCCAGTTTAAATTGAGTATTTTTTAATTTCTTTTGAGGGAGAGCCTCACTACATATTCCAGTTTGGCTTTGGCCTTACTGTATAATCTGGGTTAGCTTCAAACTCAAAGTGGTCTTTCTGCTTCAGGCTTCCCACTGCTGGGATTACAGTCAGGAATCACCACATTATGAGGTCTTATAGAAGACATAAAGACAGGCAAGAAGGAGCCTAACAGTATCCTTCCAAAATCCAATAAGCTTGTGCAATTGTCTTTCACCTATAAAGAGATTCAGCAACTGTTTTTTTTCCTTATAAATGGACCCAAGGAGGAAGGTGAGTCATGACTGAAGACCATTTGTCAAAATCACTCACCTCTGTTAGCCAGGGTCCCCAAGAGGCAGCTATGCAGGAACAATTATCAATGTTTTGCTGAGATCTCTCATGGGGGAAGCACTTACCATGCCTGTTTGTACAGGTATATTTTGATATCAGGTTATTACATAGTTGAGAGTGGTTGCCAGCCAATAGGTCATCCTGGCTCCGGATATCCTTTCAAAGAGCTGGGTTGTGGTCAAAGGAGGAAATCTGTAGGTCCAACAGAAGTGATACACTCAAGAGCAGAGATGTCTGTCATCTGAATTCCAAGTTCAACTTTATCTGGGAATGGCCTGGTGCTAAAGGGGTTGGGAACTGCCTCGGGGAAAGCCCTA
This sequence comes from Dasyprocta punctata, assembly GCA_004363535.1. Classification (NCBI taxonomy): domain Eukaryota; kingdom Metazoa; phylum Chordata; class Mammalia; order Rodentia; family Dasyproctidae; genus Dasyprocta; species Dasyprocta punctata. The sequence goes on from RJWM01013594.1 coordinate 18,710, forward strand.
TAAATTTTGCATGAACTAATTTCAAGGAGTTCTACTTTACCAGGGGATGCTCTGTGCAGAAATTGATCAGACATTGACCAATGGGACACTTGTAAGATCTTCCCATGGACACATCATGGGGAAAACCTCATCCATTCCATCTCACTCCTCACTTAGATACTTTCTCAACCCTGGGATAAATTGGGCCTCTGAACTCTCAAAAAATATTCTTGCATAATGAGGTATAGCCCACATGCAGACTTTGGGATCAGGTTGCTGAGGACTTTCTTGTTTTAGCGCTACACCTCATAGGCTACCTTTTTACCAATCTGCACTGTCAGTACCTCCAAGGGAAAAAGACAATTGCTTAAGGTTACCCCATACTAGGCCAGAATCTGTGTACAAAAACCCTAACTCAACACCTAAACCAGCCAAAGTTCTATTCTTTTAAGATTTGCCAAATGCAGATGGTACCATCAGAACAGTTCCATTTTTCAGTCATGGATATCTAACAATGCAAAGAAAAATTGGTTCTCTGAGGACCCTTAGAAGTTTTCCGAGATGTTCCATATTCTGACAGCAGCTTTCTATCTGACCTGACCTGGGAGATATCTAGTTCATCCTTGTTTCTCAATGCACAGCAAAAGAGAAAGACAGGATTAGATGAGCTGCAAGACAGGCTGATAATGTTTGTGTCTGCACCTGATGGATTCTTTGGACTCCAAGATGGGCCCAGGTGATTATAGCACTGGTGGTAGAGAAACCAAATGGAAGTTGTATGTACCCCAAAGTGATTTTAGCACATACGTGCAAAGGTATGTCCAAACCTGTAAATTTTGTTAAACTCAACTATCAAATAGGCTCTGATGAAAATATAGTAGCCTTTCAGCACTGGCTTTAAGGGGCACTTCCGAAACATACCAGTTCATACCCAGAATCTAGAGTGGATCAAATTATCCTGGGATGATACTTTATTAGGCAGTCAGCTCCATATATAAAGAAGAAACCCCATAAACTACCACAGGACCTACAAGCTGGGTTAAGTCAATTGGTCAGTGTGGCTTTCATGGTTTTTAACAGCTATGATAAAGATGATGACACATAGGAGTTGAGTAAGGAGAAAAGGTAATCTAAAGCCGTGCTGGCCCAAATGGACAAGGGTTTTGTTAAATTCCACAGCACCAAAAGAAAAGTAGGAACCTCATTACTCAGGGTAACATTAGCTCTTTATTATCTATGGAGTTACTTCTATTACCAGATGTTGGTGGGGAGGCCGCAGGCTTCTTTCCAAGTTCTTGGTGTCCTGAAACAAAACAAAATTCCATACTGGACAAGACATTCAGAAAAAGCAGTGAAGTGTATATTTGCTAAGGATGGAAATAAACACACATTACAAAGTGTTATAGTTATATTCCTATGACCCTGCCAAGTCTCATGTAATCACGGCATGGATGCAATTGAGTCTACCACTTGTGATTGGTTTGTTGTCTAGTGCTGGGATTGGTGGTGTGAGAGCTGCACCCACACAAGGGTGGAGTCAACATACAGTGTAAGGGCGGGAAGAAGGCTTGTTTCTCTCTTTCTCTCAGGTACACCTTGCTTTTATGGCCACCATGAATGGTGGCCCTGCCATGCCAACCTGCCTTGGAGCAAACTGAATATGGACTGAAACCCCCAAGAACTGTAAAATCAAACCTTTCCTTTCCTAATTTTGGTTATCAGGTATTCTGTCTCAGCAATGAAAGAAATGTAACTAAGTGCCTTGGAGCAAACTGAATATGGACTGAAACCCCCAAGAACTGTAAAATCAAACCTTTCCTTTCCTAATTTTGGTTATCAGGTATTCTGTCTCAGCAATGAAAGAAATGTAACTAAGACACAATTTGGTACCAGGAGTGAGGTTGTTGTTGTGACTAAACCTGACCATGTGGTTCAAGAATGGCTTGTGGGAAAAGTTTGGAAATGTTCAGAGATGTCAACTGAAAGAGTGCCACTGGAACAGCCTAGGCTGTACTGTATGGGAGATTCTGGTCAGAGCCCAGGAGACCAGAAGGCTGATAGAAAGCCTGCCAGTAAAGACCAGGCTCAGGAGGTTTCTGCTGAGAAGAAGGACTGCATTGGTTGTTGGGCTCCACATGATGTGTGTTATGGCTTGGCAGAAAGTTTGTGTGCATTCTGCTCATGTCCAGAGACTTTGCCTGAGACTAAGATTAAGGGTGAAGGACTGATTAATCTGGCAAAGGAAATTTCAAGGCGGGTGAATATTGAGGCAGTGGTATGGCTATTGTTGGGGGTTTTAGCCAGATTTATGTTGTGAATCAAGAGCAAAGAGCCCAGCAGGATGATTTAAAACATTTTGAGTTCGGCCAGAAAGTTGTGGACTGTAAAGATACTACTGAGACCTTGATTGCTGAGAAGGAGCAAAGAATTAAAAAAGATGGCCTGGGGCCATTCCAAGGAGCAGTGGTTCTCTCACTTTTGCAGCCTCAAGCCAACAAAGGTGAAACAGTGTGACTGGAGAAGAAAGCCACAGAGTGCCATGTTCCAGAGTGGCAACAGAGGCCACAGGAGATTCCAAAATGGCAGTGGTCACACCAGATTCCAGAATGGGAGTGACATAGAGAGCCTGTTTCTCCCCATCAGGTTCAGAGAGCTCAGAGATCCAAGTTGTCTTAGTTACTTTTCACTTGTTGCCAAGACAGAATCCCTGATGCCCAAAATTAGGGAAGGAAAAGTTTATTCCTTATAGTTCTCGGGGAGGTTTCAGTCCATACTCAGTTGGATCCAAGGCAGCATGGCATGGGGGGACTGCCATTCATGGCAGCTGCCAAACAGCAGGGCATGCTGGTGAGAGAGAGCAGAAGCAAGAAAGAGGAAGATTTGCCTCCCTTACACTGTGTGTTGGCTCCACCTCTGTGTGGGTGCTGCACTCACATCACCAATCCCAGTGCTAGACAACAAACCAATCACAAATGCCAGACTCAGTCCCATCAAAAGTATGTACGGACTTGAGGGGACATAGTATCACCCAATACACAGGTACTTGACCCCTACAGCCCAGGGAGAGAAATGCCTGACTGCTGCTCCAGCTGGCAGTGGACCTTGTGGCATCCACATGGCACTGGTTTTAAGTGCAAGGAAAATGGACAAATTCTAAGGTTAAGACAATTTCCACCCTGACTTCAGAGGGCAATATTTAAAGATGTAAGGGTGAAGCCAAGGGTGCAATGAAAAACTCATAATTTTGGAAAAGCCAGGAACGCGGATCATCCAAGAAAAGCAGCAAGAATTGAGGAGAATGGGGCCAAGAGGGAAGCCATGGGAGACAAAAGACCCTGAAAATGCCTTGGGGGTGGAATCACTCAAGCCCTTTGGAACTCACAATTTGCCACAGATTTTTTCAGATACTGGACCTGCAACTATAGGACTTAATGTTCACCCTGCTGGATTTTGGGCTTGCTTTGGTTCCAATGCTTTGTATTCCCCTGTGTGTAACTTTTGGAATGATAATGTTTATCTTGTGCCTTTACATGTTGGAAGTGTTTTAGCTCATTTTCATTTGTACAGGGAGTTACAATTAAGAGTTTGCCATAGATCTTAGAGGAGATTTGGGACTTGGACTTTTCAGCAATGCTGAAACTGCTAGGATTTTAGCAATTCTTGGAGATAGACTACATGTCTTTTGTATAAAGGATGTGCATAAGTCTTTAGGGGGCCCGGGGTGGAATGTTATATTTATGTTCCTATGGCCTCACCAAGTCTCATGTAATCATTGCATGGACATGGCTAAATCTAGCATTTGTCATTGGTTTTTGTCATCTGGAGCTGGAATTGGTGATGTGAGTTGAGTGCTGCACCCACCCAGGGGTGGAGCTGACAATACATTGTAAGGGTGGGAAGCAGGCATGTCTCTCTCTCCCTCCAGTGTGCCTTGCTGTTTGTGGCTGCCCTGCCTTGCCATGCTGCCTTTGAGCCAACTGAGTATAGACCGAAACCCCAAAGAACTGTAAGAAATAAACCTTTCTTTTCCTAATTTTGAGCACCAGGTATTTTGTCTTGGCAAGAAGAGAAGAGTAACTAAGACACAAGGCAAGTCTAGGCTAGTGAAAATGGTCACTGCAGTCCAGAGGAAAGGGAAAATTGTTTTTTTTTATATCCAAAATTACCCCATATGACTTTCCCATCATACAAGTAAGGCACTGTACATTTGCACTATCAAACACTTAGCCTCCTGCCACATTTAAACTGTCCTATGGAAAATTTCACTGGCTTTGCTGTCAGATGTAAATTAAGGGTCAGAAACAAAATCTTTTGATTAGTCCATGACCACATGTAAATCAAGGGTTGAAAATAGTATCTTCGGATTGGTCCTGAAAACAGCACCAAATTCAAATGAGGTATTGAAAATAGCACTTCCACAGTGCTTAGTCCTAAACACTACAAGATTCTGGGTCAATCATCTGTGCAAGTCTTCTCTTTCAGGAAACATCTTGCTCAATCTGTTAGCATTGGGTTTTTATGACCTTGACACAATCTGCCAATTAGTTGTCTAGTTTGTCCTGGCCCTCTTCTGCTACATAACCTCTTCAAATTTGTGCTAACCGTTTTTTTTTAATGTGGTGGCACACTCCAATAATCCTAGCACTCTAACAGGCTAAGGTAGGAGGTTCATAAAATTAAGCCCTAGCCCAGGTGACTTAAAATTATAGCACATATATGTGCTGTGGATATAATAGTGCAAAGGCCCTTTGTTCAATTTCTAGTACCACAAACAAAACCAAACAAAATATATGTATATGTGTATACACACACACATACACACACGCACGCACGCACACACACACACATGTTAACTTTCCTTGGGGATGTAAAATTAAAAATAAAATCTTTCCCAACATTGAAAACCTGTTCACGTACATATAGATAATGAAAACTGTTTTGTTAGTGAAAACGCTTTAGACATGAATATCATGCACATCACACTTAATACCCTAAAAGATTCCAGAAGTTCAAAGTAATCTCATCCATTTATAACCACTTACAAGATGCAAGCTATCACACATACGCTGGGAAGATAAACAGTAACTACTGTTTATCCTAAATTCACCTGGTGATTGCGGTGTCCAACTGTGTTAGCTAATTGGCATTGTGTAGAGAAAAAATCTTCTCATGTCATTGTGACAGAAGGTGGTTATGCAACTTCAAACAGGATGCTCACAATTGCTGGTCTACTGCTTTCTCATTGACTCTGGGAGATTAAAACTGGGTGCTGACCTTCCTTCCTATTTATCTTTCAAACAGTTATATTCTAGTCTCTTGAAAATAGTTTTCCTAAGTAACAGAGATGAGAAAATTTCATTCTTATTTTGTAAAGAATTTATAGACATATTATTTATTTTTAGGTAAGGTATATTTTATTCTAGCTACTAGGTATGGTTACACTGTGTATTTTCTTTTTTACTTTCGTTATTATTAAGCTTATTGGTAACATTTAGATATACATAATGATCACATTCATCATAGGGAACCTATTATAAACATTTAAATTGCACACAAGTGTTTAAAATTTCAAACTTTCACTGGGGGTATAGCTCAGCAGTACAGCAACTTCCTGGCAAGTGCAAGATCCTGAGTTTGATTCCTGGCACCAAAGAAAAGCAAAAATATTCAAATTTTACCCATTGACCTGACCTGATGAATTTGAGAAAGTCTAAATTTAATAAGAGACATAAAATGCTTGTAATGTGGGGATTATTTTATTACTTCTAACATAATTTAGGTATTTGAACTCTGCTATAATATCCAGAGATATTAAAATGTAAATGTAAAACAAAGTATAAACATTATAAACATGTATATCTGTCCTGTGGCTAAAAAATGATAGAACTTTTTCTAGGACAGAGTGTTTCTAATTAGATAATACTCTAAAATCATAGCCTTATAGTATAGTACATGAGTATTTTTTCAATGTCTATATATATATATATATATATATATATAATATTTAAATTCTTGTTGGATGTATTTATATATTTAAAGTTCATACATGACCGGGCATGGTGGTGCATGCCTTTAATCCCAGCACTTGGGAGGCTGAGGTAGGAGGAACATTGTGAGTTCAAGGCCGGCTTGGGCTACAATGCGAGTGCAAGGCCGGCCTGAACTACATAGTGTGACCCTGCCTCAAAAACTAGGGCTGGGAGTTTGGCTCAATGACTTAAGCACCTGACTGGCAGGTGTGAAGTTGTGAGTTTGTTCTCTGGTGCCACAAATAAATAAATAAATAAATAAAGTTCATACGTGTAAAAGTCAAAGGCCAAGGTAACACCATTTCAGTACTTTTTATTACATTATAGGAATGTTTGTAATTTGGAAATGGAATTGTCAATCTTGATGTCAAGGAGATGTTTAACTGTCCCAACATACGCAGTTGTTAGGAAGAAGAATAAAGACTACAGACAAAATTGACTTGACACTACTTTGGGAGCCTAGAACCTTTTGTGATTCTCATAAATAGCGACATTGCAGAGATTTATTTCTTCTTCCTAATAATTATTAATAATTCATTTTGTTTGTTTTGAGTAAGAACAGTCTTCTGGAAGTGACCTTTGCTGAAACCATTTCTTGGAGGTGGACATGGTCTTGAGTTTAATGACTGAAGCTGTTACTATGAATGATGGATTCTGTGCGGGTCCCTAGGTTCTCATGTGTGATGAACAAAGAACCGGATGTCCCATACATTGGCAGGAAAGAGTAGCAAAGCTTATTTATGCAACAGTAGACTCAGAGTGAGCAGATTTATTCCAGCAAAACGAAAACACCACAAGTAGTTATCGTGTCAGATTTCGGGGATTTAAAATGTGGCAGAGGTTCTAGTATGTCTCTCACTGGATCTTTCAGAGCATGACTGACAATGTGATTGACTGGGTACTGCGTCTCGGTAGCTGTGTCTCTTGCACATGTTATCTCCCATAGTTCACTCTATTATAAATGGATGTATGAGATTCAGCCCATATGTAAGAAATTGCAATAAAAAAAATAAAACAAGTGAAGCAAGTTTACTGTCGGTCATGTATGAGGGTCTGGTACACATGTATCCTGGTTGGGGACTTTAGAATTTTCTAGGGCACTCTCATGGGCGCTTGTTTTTTATTTCTGCCTCTGAGTAGTAAGCCTTATGTCAAAGGCTGGAGGATTAGCTTTGAGGCATTGCCCAGGTTCAGCTAAATGCAGGGGATTGGCCCCCTACCCTCAATTGTACTAGACATATTAAAGTGGTGAAAAGGAAATAAGAGAGTGAGGGTAAGGGCCTCTTGCTAGCATCTGTATATAAAAGATGATTTTAAATCAAACCTGTAGGTCTGCATGTGAATCTTTGATAAATTACTTCAAATTTTTGTGCACAAAGTCCACAATCTATTGCACATCTAAGTTTGTAGATGTGCTGAGATGACAATGTATGATGAAAGCTAGACAGTAATGAATGAGAAACATGTAAATATTGTTTCGTTATAATTGAGAGAAAAGATGCATCTTGTATTTCAAGCTGTTATACTATCTCTGGAAAATAAGTATCAGGACTTGTTTTGTGCTGGCAGTAGAGGGGTGGAAAGAAGCATTCAAAGAGAGATGTGTACAAAGTGTTCATGTTTACATTTTGGTGAGAGCCACTGATGTGTGTGTGTGTCTTCTAGCTCTTCTATAGTACTATGGTAATAATTCAGTGAAAACATACCTTCTTGCTAATGTTTTAAAAGCAGAGATCTGATAAATTTCAGATATATGCTTGGCATACTGTATTGGTTAATGTCTCATTTTAAAATGAACATTAGGGAATGCAGCATCTTAAATATAACCCTGCCAATATTTCTATCCACTGCTATTTTTGTCTTCAGTGAATTTTTTTGTCCTGAAGAAAGACAGGATTTCAATTTTTCTCAACAGACTGAGTTGGTGTAGTGTATTTTTGGTTACTAAAAACACTCTTGTAGCATATGCGAGACCTAGAAGGACACATCCAACTATGCTGCTCATGACTGCAAAAGGCTGTTCTTTGCCTCCTGAATTTTTTTCCTATAGTGCACCCATCAACTTTTAAAAACAAATATTTTTAAAACTCAAAAATGTTCCATAGATAATTTCACAGACCAGAAATTTAGGATAACTTTTAGTTATGCTCTAAGTATTGAACAAAAAAATGTTGGGCCAGGATTTTAGCTCAGCGGCACAAGTCCCTGCCTGGCAAGCATGAGGTCCTGAGTCACAATTTAATGAGTTAAAGTTGAATCATAAATTCAACAAAAACTACAATAACATCTTGAGAATAACAAAAAGAAATCATGTCATTTCCTTTAAATATTTGAAGGTCAAATGAACAATAACATAATACTGTTATGTAGACAAGCCTCAAGTAGACTTTTAGGAACATCATATTTCAGTTATATTTTTTATCTCTTCTTTTCAGTAACAAAGAATAGCATATGCAAATATGTGTGAAACTATTACCCATATTGTCAGTCTTCACGCATGTTTCTTTCAGAGAGTCAAAAGGCATTAGTCCCTGTTGTATAAAATTAACTCAAATAATACGAGAACAATTTACTGAGTCAAATTGTTGCTAAAAGTCAAGGTACAGGAGAAGACTATTGATCAGTTCTCTATAACTTTGCAAAGTAGAACAGCAATATGAACACTGTGTGATATATTTCAGTCAATTATAACAGATTTTAAAGCATTTATATATTTTTAATATTAATTTCTGAAGAATCTGCCCACAGTGCAGTTTGACATTTGTACCAAATTTGGTATATGTCTATCTGTGATAAACCCTTTCCAAGGTACTGAATAATAATACATGAAAAAATATAGAAGGGGAGAAGTAGAGGACAATGAGAGGTGTGAATTAAGGGACTGAAGTTATCACCTGTTCTTAAAATTCACACTATCATAACAAATCATCTAACTTTGCCTTGAATCAATGCAAAATCTTTTGTCCTCTTGTAAAGCTCAAAATCAGGCAGTTGTAATTTGCCAGAAGATATTTGATAGAGAAAACTGAGTGGAGCACATCCAAACGTAACAAAATTTCATAGGAGTAAAAGTGTATAGTACAGTTATGGTAATGAATTTCAGTATACTGAAAGTCAAAAGTCAAAAGCATTGGAAACTTTCATAAAATTAACCAAAATGAAATGCCTCCTTTTAGTAAAATATTACAAGTTTATTAATTATTCACACACAAAAACTATTACACAGATTCATTTGTAAAATACAGTTGTGTTTTTTATTTGTTATGTTTCTTTTTCCAGTTATATGAATTATATATGACACATAAAATCACAAAAAAATTATACCGTATAACATTTGGATAAAGGTATACATTGTCTAATGCTTAAATCAGGTTAAACATGTCTATATCCTCAAATACTTATCATTTCTTTACGGTAAAACTATTTAAAATACTTTATTTCAGATTTTTGAGATATAATTATTACCTATAGTCACCCTACTATGCAAGTACACCACAACTTCTTACTACTATCAACTTTTAATGCAGTATCTACTCATTGGTCAGACTTTCCCCATTGCTAACCCCCTACTTTTCCAGTCTTTGCTAAGCATCATTGTGCTCTCTACACTTATGTCTTTAATTCATTTTGAGTCAATTTCATAACTGGCAACAGAAAGAAGTCAAGTTTATGCTTCTGAACATAGATCAGATTTTCCCAACACCATTTATTGAAATATTGCCTTTTCTCCGATTCACGTTCTTAGCACCTTTATCAAAAATAATTTAAGGGCCAGGGTTTTAGCTCAGTAGCTCTGACCCTGCATGGCAAGCATGAGGTCCTGCATTTGATTCCTGGCACCCCCCCAAAAAAAGTTTAAATATTGATTTTTAGATGTATTTTTGGCTTTATATTCTGTTCTATTGGTATATGTACTGCATTTGTTTTTATGCCAATAGCATGTTCTTATGATTTCTATTTTTTGTAATATATTTTGAGGTAAGTTAGGGTAACATCTCCTGCTTTGATCTTTTTTATTCAAAATCACTTTGGTTATTTTGGGATTTCTTTTTTGGGGCCATTCAGTTGTAGGATAACATTTTCTAGTTATGAAAAATTAAATTGCTCTTTAATTTTAAAGAGAAAAAATAGAATAACAATAAAATACAGTTTCAAAACAGGTTAGTAGGAGAGTTACAATAATTAGCACATTGTGTATTGTTGTCTCTGTAGTAGTTATTCAGAGTAGAAGATATAGATGTCGTTCCTCTATTTTAAATTGGTTTTTTGCTTTTCATTGCATTGAATCTATATATCATTTTGGGTAGCATGGACATTTTCCAAATATTGAGTCCAATCCAAAAACATGGAATGTATTTCCATGTTTTTGTGTCTCCTTCAATTTCATACTGCAGCATTTTAAATTTTTCATTGTAGAAACCTTTACTTTTTTGGTTAAATTTATTCTTAGGTACTTTTTTTCTTAATTGTTATTGCAGATAGATGGCTTTTCTAATTTATATTTCAGATGAACTGTTACTGGCATATCTCAAAGCTATTGATTATATTATTATAATTTTGTAACCTGCAACATTGCTGACTTTCTTAATTACCTATAGTTTTGGTAGAGTGTTGGAGAATTTTTATCTATAAAATCACATCATTTGTAAACACTGACCATTTTGGTTGCTCTTTCCAAATCTATGTACCTTCTCCTCCCAGCAGAAATTGAACTCAGGATCCTGTGCTTGCCAGTCAGGTGCTTGTGCCTCTGAGCTATATCCTCAGCTCCCAAACACCTTTTATTTCTTTTTACTTCCTGTTTACTCTGGCCAAGACTTCTGATTCTATGTTGAACAAAAGTTGGGAAAGTTGTCATCCTTGTCTTTTTCCAGTTCTTAGAGAGAATGCTGTAAGCTTTTCAATTGGGTGTATGATACTAGGTGTTTTTTCATCATCATGAATGACAATTTTTATATTGAGGTATGTTATTTTAATGTGTAATTTGTTCAGCATTTTATTATGAAATGATGTTGAATTTTATCAAATGTCTTTCTGCATGTAGTGATATGATCATATGGTTTTTGTCATTCATTCTTTTAAATGGCATATCACATTTGTTGATTTGTGCATATTGTGACATCACTGTGTTCCTGAGATGAATTCCACTTGATCATTTTACCTATTTCTTTTAATGTCATGTTGCATTCAGTTTACTAATATTTGTTAAAGTTTTTTCATTTGTGTTTATTATTGCTTAATGTTTGTTTTTTTTCTTTAGTCATCAACAAATAATAAGCAAAAGAACAGAATCATGACTTTGCACAATGGACATCAGAGTACATGCAAAGAAAATGAGTCAGAAGTACTGGTCCAGCAGGATGCTATAAATCAGATGCGCAGGGAGGGTACTGCAAAACTGGTATTCTTAAATCCCTTCTACATCTTGTATTATTTGATTCTGAACTGTAAGGTTTATGGAGGAAATAAAGATAGGTTTTGTTATGAGACCGATACTATGTTCTTAACTACAATATTTACTGTTACCCTGTACTCAGATAAGTAACTTTATAACTTCCCAAATAAAATTATTTTTAATAATATACATTTGTTATTATTTTTAATATACACTATAATATAAGTGAATAATTTCATGATTACATGAATGGTCTTTGGGTTTACTATCATCTGCTTGAGAATCTCAGCTCTATTACTTGTAAATACGAAAAATTATTGGTGGAATTCAAGCTCTCTGGAACTCCAACTCCAACGTAAAATACATTAAACAGTAATTTCAAAGAAAATTTAGCTAATAACAATAAAGCACATCAATTTGTGTTGCAAAGATAAATGGACAGACAGACAGAGAGGTGCTTATTGTATTTCTTCTGTTTAATTCCTGCCGCTTATGATGAAGTAAGACCTAGTTTGTGTCATTGTCTCATAAAGACTTAGGTATTTTTGAATTATTTGACTTGTTTTCGGAATCTTATCTCATAATGACAATGTTTCTATCTCTTCTTTTTTACTTGGTAATGATTTCAGTGATGTGAATAAAATGTCTGGGAAAGCTCAGTAAGACGTGATATGTCATCCAGAGGGGCTTTTTTATAGAATGTGACTTGAAATACAATGAATTATCCTTTTCTAATGTAGTTAAAGATAAAATTCTGATGGCCGGTATTACTTACTAGAGTTAAAAATTAAAGATTGAGTGAATATATTCATTATTTAATTTGAAAGTGTAATTAGTAGACTAACAAACAAATGTTAGTCTGATGTTATGGTCATTTTCTAAAGCAGATGGATCCTACTCAGAATATGGCTTGAACGTGGAGACTTACCATACACCTACCAAGCATTACAGAGAACTTAGTATCAATTTTATTTAATTTATAAAATAACTGACAAACAGCAAATGCACTAACAAAACTGCTGGTCTCACTAGATCAGGCTGGATTCTACTGTAATAAATACTATTTTTCTTCAGCTCACTGTCTTAATAGCTATTTTTAAAAAAGTGCCTATCACAGTTGAATTACATAACATTAAAACTTTGAAAAAAATTCAGAGAAAGCATGAAGAGCAAGACCAGTTTAAAGTATGGGAGAATAAGAGAAATGGAAGGAACAGTACAACTGAGAAGTAAAGCAAAAGTATTTGAGAGGCGTAAGAAAACCAATCAATGTACGTTACTAAATAAACACACAGGTTCAAGTCTGACTCTTGAATCAGACATCTTAGTATCAATGATAATTAAACACTTCATAGATAACAATAATCAACAAAAGGACTCAGATGAACCAATAAAAAGAATACACCTCAGGAACATCAAAAACAGTTTCCAGGATTTTATTTTATCTTGTATCTTCTGTCCTCAATTTCCTCTCTGGGTTAAAATAAGTGAACTTTCCAAATTAAGCTCTTAAGGGCCCTCATATGTTAGAAGCCATTTTTTATTACCAAACATCTCCAATTAATATTTCAAATTGGTGAATAGTATATATGACAGCCTAGAAAAACAGCTTGATAACCTCTGGAAACTGTTTACCATAATTTATTAGCACATGTATATCTTGTCAAGGATATTTCATAGAAATGTATTTCTTCTCCAAGGAAATAACATGTTTTCTATTTTCCAGGTCCTCTTCATAGTGAGCTTATCTTTTTTTCTTTGCCCTGGGGCAACCTTCTCATGAAGAGAATGAATGGATTACAGCAGAAGTTATCTAACTCCTTTCTCCTTACATATCACAATTTTGTCTTCTTATGGTCTCTGTGCTTGACATCACAAGCACAACAGAATAAACAGGAGGGAATAACTTAAAAAAGCAAGACACATGCAAAGTTTGGAGACAGGAAAAAAAAAGTCATGAAAATATAGGTCAAGAACTTGTCGGTAAACTATGTCTGTAAACTCAAAGTATTATTCTTTATTTCTGCTCACTCTATCTCCTTCTCCCTTCATGTTTTCTACTGTTTCCACTACATCTACAGAGATAAAAGGTAAACAACTTCTCAAGATAATCAAGTTGGTGATTGCACTTAATAGTTGCACTAGGACAAAATTCAAGATTTAATTTAGCATGCCATATTGCAGCACTAGAAAACTAGTTATTATCGTATTATAGAAATAAAATTAGAAGAAAGAGAACTAGAATCAGAAAAGAAGTGTACCAGGGTAATGAGATTAAAATACGTTAAAAGCAAACTCAGCTATTGTGGGAAGTGTGGACAATAAAAGAATGCTTTAAAGGACATTCAGAATGTGTGATTTAAAGAACAGAATGATTTCTAAAGGGAACTGGCATAGGTTTATTTGAAATACCTTCCAAGATAATTTGATAATATCCCAAGAATCAGTCTTCAAGACTTGCTACAACTTTATTGGTATCAAGTTGAGATCCTGACTTCTTATCTCATGAGTCATTACAAGATAAAAAGAAATATCCAATAACCCAGTCTCATCTGGACACATTGACACCTTGTAAGTCTAGACGGACCAGGTCTTATTCTTATTCTGTCACCCATTTCTGTTTTCCAATTGCAGATTCTTATCTGAAATGTATAACACTTCCTTACATCCATCAAGAAAAACTGGTTTAGCTTCAACCTTGCAATTCCATCCAGTCTGCCATCCTGTAGTACCACAATCAAAAGGCCAAATAGTTACAAAAAAGAGTAATAGTCTAGTCGTGAACAGTTTGCTGTGGATTTAAATAATTTAGTCATGCTATTTTCTTGTCAAGGAATTTGGGGTGGGTGCATAATAATAAATAATTTCTGATACATTTTATCACGAATTGCAGCACAATGACTTACAATATTAGGTTGCTGATCTGAAAGACATATGACAAAAATTTAATCAAATACAGAATGGATAAATAAAAATAAGTTGTGGAATTGTACCTCTGAATGAATTTACACTTGATTTTCCTCCTTGCCATGTAGCATTGCTAGGATACAGAAAAGTGAAGGAAGTAAAAAGATACTTTTCATACCAATAAATATTTAAAAATCTATTTTGAGGTTAATGTGTCGTTGTTGCTATTTAAAGTTTAAAGCATGTTATATGGTAAAAGTAATTAAGATTCTAAAGGAAAAGTCAAATGCCTGAATTTCTAAAGTGAGCCCAAACTAAATGAGGTAATTCGTGGCATAATTGTAATAATAATTTCAACATTAGAGAAAAAATTACCTTTGTTGGTGTTGACAAGACAGAGATAGATAGACAGAGTTATTAAGCACATATTTATTTCATTTTATATGATTTTATTTCATAGATATCTTTCTTTAGAACTGAGCTACGCTTTAAAGTGCTCTTCAGAGTACTATTCCCTGGGAGAAATTATTCATAAATGGCACTAATGAGTGTCAAGCTGCATTTCAAGGCATTTTGAAAATTGTCCTATTAATTAATGGTGTAATTAAGCTTTTGTCAGTGACATATCATATTTCTGACAGGAATAGATGGCCTGTGTAAGTCAGTGCTAGGCAGTCATCCAGGCAGCCAATGTGTATAATGGATGGTAGCAATTTAGCGCAGGTTTACAGTGATGGGACCACCTACGTGAGGAGTCTGGTGCCCAGCATACACAAATAGAGCTTTGCACTGTACTTCAGGAAATAAGCACAGCTGAGATTGATGTGACCCCCTCCCTAGGATGACACATTAGCCTTTTACCATTAAACCATAAATAGTGTTTCTCTGAGCTTTTGCGACAAAAATGTCAATTAGCTTCCAAATTTCATTTTCATTTAATTTTGTATTCTAATTCCATTTGCATATTAATGTGAACATGGTGCAGAACTGTTAGATTAGAATAACTGGCTAAAGCTAATAGGTTGTAATACATACTTATTGAGGGTGATAGTTACACACATTTAAATGTTGCCCCACCACCACATATCTATTTGCATGGGAGATGTACCACTGTTTAATGCCTCTCTAATACCAGTATGGCACATACGGAAAGATTTAAACCTGGGCACAGAGCAGTGAAAGAACTAGAACTGAAAGAGAAGAAAGAAAGAGCCAAGTACACTCACATCAACACACTTAAATATAAATCATTTTATTCTGGTCTTCCCTCTGCAACAGATCTCTATTAATTCTAGTATTAATAATTTACTTTCTGGCTGCAGCTATCAAGGTCTTAAAATTGAATAAGACTCAAACACAATGGCAATATTCCTTGGTAGAAAGATTTCACTTCAGTGAATCTCATGGGCTTAGCATAATTTTTATAGAAATAATTAGATTTTTTCTGGTATTTAAAACTCACCTTATTTTTTTTTTTAGTTTTAAAAAGTTATTTTATGAACAATTGCAAATATTTATTTCATTTTACACAATTATAGGCCTCATTTTTCCCAGTATTTTCTAAGGTTTCATAAAATTATAAAACTGCTAATAAGCACTGATTCTGACATGTGTGCTGCCACACTTAGACAGAAACATCTTCAAATCCGACAAAGGACATTAAAGATAATCTAATTTTACCCAATTCATTTTAAGGTGAAGAAAACAAAACTTGAGAGATTATGTAATTTGCCCAAGGTCAGGCATCTAGAAAGGGGCAAATGAAGACGAAGACTTGACGAGTGCAACTTCTGCTTTTCAGAGACCATTTTCAAAGTCACTCTGCTCAATAAAATAAAAGCAGTTTAGATAATAACAGAATAGGAAAGTTGAAATACGCAAGATGAGGAATATGAAAGAGAGGAACAAAGGGAGAAAAGGAAGGAGGAAGAAGGGAAAGAGAGAAGGGATAGAAGGAGAGAGTTAGAAAAAATGAAAAAAAATTTATATGATGCCATGAGGATTTCAACCTTTCATGATGTTTTGCTATTTTGATAAAGGGTATTTTTCATCATTTGAGACATGGATTGATTAAATTAATCTTTAAAGTAAGTCTCCCGTTTAAGAGTTATGTGCATTCCAGAATTGCATTTTACAAATAACTTTAAAACCATTTAGTGTAACCTATATATGACCTGTAAGGTGCAAGGTTATATCAAGTCTACACACAATAATTTATTCAACCCACATTGACCCCTCAGTACTTGGCGTAAAAAATGCTGAACTCAAATAGAGCAGAGTCACTTTGAGAATTTGCAGTGCAGGTATGAGGAAGTTAAAATGCTACTGCTAGGCAAGTTAGGTTACAATTCCCTCAAACAACTAATTTCTTTTAACAATTTGTGCCAAACTTAGTGTGAGAAAAGGCAGAGGAAAGTATGTTGATAGAAACTTTCAAAATTTTCTATATAGGTCTTAAATCTTCAGTTTGTCCTGAAATGTGTCTATTCCATTAAATCAATTAAATTCTTTTATCCCAAATCATCTTCTCTAGAAGATCAGTTAGACTAACTGCTTTTATTTAAGGTTTATTTATTTGAAGGATCTTTTCCAGTCACATGGTATGTATTTATTAATAACTGAAAGTATTTATTAATAACTAAGATACATGTGATACTTACCATCTTAGATACAATCCTAATGTTTTCAATACACAGATTAGTTTAATTCTCACAACAATTCCAAATAGCAAAGGTTTAGATCTATAAATTCTAATTTTACAGATGAAAAACCTAAGGCACAGATGTTACCACAAATCGACTGAAGTTCTCAACAAACAGGTAGTAACACAGATCAAATTCAAACAGTTTCAACCACTCACTCTTAGATTCGTGAGCAAATGGTGCCACCACTGCCCATCATGAAGGGGAAAGGATTGGAAAATGTAAATCAGAACAAATTGTTCTTCATAGCCCTCAGAGGGAACCAATCTTATGCACAACTTGATTTCTGACCTGGACAGTTTTAGTATGAAAATAAAAGTTAAACCAAACAAAAGAAAAACAAAAAAAATTCATCTCAAATCTTAAAACCTAGCTACTCTTTCATTTAATTATAATAATTTTTACTCCCAACATATGTGTAATTTTTAGTCCAAGCTTCACTTATTGACCACTCATACTAATACTTACTGGATATAAATATTATTTTCTCTTTGTGAGTGTGATAGAGTCATAGCACCTTAAAAAAATTAAATCACAGTTAAGGCTTATTTCATCTGAATTTTAAGGAGGCTTTTATTTATAAAATGGGTTCAGGTTTAGGGAACACAAGTCACTTTCTGTTTTCCCCAAGAACAGCAAGAAAATAAGAGATTTATTTAGAAACCGAAGAGTGACCTCTAAGCTTAGTCAGATGTCTTTCACAGTAAGAGTTTCCAAGTCCTGAAGTTTTTTTCAATCAGGATAAATAACTTACTGCCCCTTCTGACCAACACAAAATTTGCTAAATGTGTCAGAATTAGTAGCTAATTGTAACCTCCTAGGGGTTATGAAAAATTATTCCCTCTGTTATGGTTCATACATTGTGTCAACTTGAGAAGTCTAGAAGTTTAATTAAGTAACTCAGCAGCTCTACATTCTGGGGTGTAGAGCACAAGCAGTTACCTGGTCATTGTGTCAATTTAAGAAGGTCAGAAGTTTAACTGAGAGACTCAGCAGGGAGCCAGGGTTCTTACTTTGTAAATATCCTTATTCTGTGCAAAGGAAGGCAAGGAGATTCCTGAATGCTACACCCACCCTGCAGGGGTGAGGGGTGTCCTGTGTACAATATAAGGGAGAAAAAGGGGTTGCTCTTCCCCTTTTTGCTCTGGCTGCTGCCTTGCAGTGTTACTCTGGTGTCATGCCACTCTGCTCTGGAACCAGCCGAATATGGACTGAAACTTCTAAGAACTGTAAGAAATAAACCTTTCCTTCCCTAATTTTGGGTGTCCGGTGTTTTGTTCCAGCAACGAGTGAAAAGTAACCAAGACAACCTTCAATACCTAGGCACTTTCCAGAGTAAAACAAGAAGAGAAACTTGCTCCAATATCTTAGATAAGTTGACTTTTCCATCTCAACAATCTCTTTCCCCATTAATTATTTATTTAAGCCTTCTTTGCCTTTTTCATAGTTTGTTCACACTGCAAGCTCTACTTTATCCTCTGAGAGGAATTTCTTGTGAAGCAATGAAATTCATTTGCATGATAAGAGAATGTTTATTAGGATCACAAGAGTAAAAGGACAACAAATTACAGATAAAGCACCTTACCACATTCCACTTTCTGCTGGATGTGTCCATTTCTAATATTCAGGGTTTTTTATTTTAACTAACACAGTCTATGATTCCCAGTACCAAATTAATTAACTAACATGGCCTAATAAAACTCTACACTTTACACCAACCTAACTTCCCAAGATAATACCAGCTTGTCCTCATCTTATGTTGAGTTCTGTAATATACACAGGTGCCAAAAGTAGTGTCGTATTTATTAACTTTGACTTGTTTTGGTGGATCACTTCTAACCAACAGCTAGATCCTCTTTGATCTACTTTATCAACCTGTCTTGCTCTTTCCAAAGGGAGCAATCCAAATTTGTTGTGTCCTGCAGCATGGGAGCCATGATAGTTAAACCAATTATCTTGCCCCTCAACAGTTTACAACGACCCCGATACTTACTGGCCTTGGGTTTAATTTGTAAAGGATTACCTCTCCAAACATTTCTTCATATTTTGTTCTTTGCAAATATTACATCAGTCAAAGCATTACTTTGTTTAGGATCCCATATCACTTTTGGTATTCTTTAGGGTACTGACTAAACTCTTTGGATCCCATAGAAGGTCATTGACATCTGCCTCTCAAAGATTTCTGGTTCTCCACTATTTTTCTATGTACTATTCTCATATATCTCTTAGCTCATGTCTCAGACTTATTAAAATACTTTTATTATAAATATTTTCCAGAAATTCCATTGCTTCTAAGCTTTTTTAAACTCAAATATGCATATATATTTACATATATATATATATATATATATATATAGAGAGAGAGAGAGAGAGAGAGAAAATGTATACATCAGGTAATCAAAACCTAGCATAAATATTTTTGTACTAAATTTATTGAGATGTCATGAGGTTAATACAAGTTACCTTTGCCCTCTAAAATTAAAAGAGGTGCTCAGTGTGGTAGCCATTAGCTTGCAGACATTTATTAGTACAGTGAACTGATGAAGTGTGTGCAAATTTTTTGGCAGATGAGAGAGAGTGAGAGAGAGTGAGATTTCTCAGTACACACACTTGGTTTACTTTATTTTGTCTCATAATTTTGTTAGCTTTATAAGATCCTACAAAAATCAAAACAAAGCCTCTTATGTCCTCAGTAAACCCCTGGCTTCAATTTTTGAATAGTAATATATTATAATTTTCTGTTGACTTCAGCTAGATTATAATCTCTCCCAGAAAATCAGTGGTATCATATTCATTGTTGTATTCCTACTATCTTATAGAGGATTATTAAGTGCTAAGTTTTAAAAAATAAATACCAAAGGTATATGTAAGTGTTAAATGTGTAGTTTTAACAAGCAGATCTTCTTTTTAAGAACTGCTTGTTAAACTACCTTACTGCCAAACTTTAATCATTTCTTTATAAGAATCTTCATATTTCTCTGCCTTTGTTAAAAATAGTTGTGATAGGTAAACAAATGAATTATAAAGAATTAAAAAAAGAAAATAAGACAGTACAATATCTGATATGAAGCATTTCCATTACTAATTTTCTTTTTTGTATTTTAGATCTCAAAATAGTTTTATCAGACTAAAGTCTTGCAGGATGACTTTTAAGGTATTCAGTAATGATCAATTCAACACCAAAGGCATAAAAAGAACTCAGTATTCATTTGGTGAATATCTAATATATTTAAATTAAATTGGCAACTCATTATAGTGACTAAGACATAAAATTACTTTGTCATAAATTATAGGTAATCTGTATTTTCACATTAACTCTATTACCAGTAATAGAGTTTTAATGTGGTACTTACACTTTGATAAAAGAGAAATCGTGTTGCCACTAAAAATACATAAGACATGAATGGAGGAAAAATGGAGAAGTAAGGGAGGGTTGAAATATATGGGGGAGAATGAAAGATTATAGGAAACATCAAAATGACTAAGAAAGAAGCAAAAAAGAAAAAGAAGGAAAAAGAAAGACACATGGAAAATGGTAACAGGATCAGCTAGAGAAATTGTAAGAAATGAAAGGTTATTGAGAAAAAATGAAACTGAAATATAGAAAATTAAAAAAATGAAATATATATGGATCCCTCCTATACAGAAAACATAAAATGATGCAAATAGAAATGTGTATTCTATCTGTGTGAGAAGTTTTCACATAAGTGGCAAAGAGAAAAAGAATGATACATAGTTACATTTTAAATCATTTATTAATAGTTCAGTAAAAACTTTATAATACATCCTGACTTACTTTAGGCATCATAGCTCCATTGGTTGGGCAATGGGGAAAAGAATTTTCCTCTTCTCAAAATCGTGTGAAGGCAAAATACCACTAGGCAGTGCTACCAGGGTTCATGTAGCACAGTAAATTCTGTGTGTGTTCTTAAGTTTCACTGTGCTCTGCTATAACAGTGTATAGTTAGGATCAGGAGAAGGAGGAATGAATGAAGAATATTCAATATCTCAAACATTTAACCCTACCCCCGCAAAGCAAAAGAAAGCATGTATCATGGTTTCATTTTATACAACTAATTTTCTCTTTAAGTGAATAGTATTTTACTTTCAAAGTACAGTTCGTTAAGCCCATTTTTGTGTCTGCAGTAATACCTTTGAAATTCACTATTTGTTGTTTTATTAAAGAAAATCAAAGTCCATACTAGGTTTTAAGAATTTGCCACTTTAGAGTCTCATACTGAAAAGATTAAGAGGGAGGGACTTTGTGATTCATTTCTCATCTTTCTCATGTGGTTAATTTTAATTCTGTAGTATAGAAAACTGAGAAATGAAAATAAAAGCTTAGCGGTCATAGAATAAATCACTATATTGAGAGACAAAAACTTCTGTGTAAACAAGAGTAAAAGATATTTAATGTTCTAGCGTATCACAAATTCAAGATTTTGGTATTAAATTAGATGTCAATAAATATAAGTATTGGTTCAAGGCTTTAACAGCATAAATATGAAAGAATGTAGTAATACTCTACATTTTTCATCTCCTTTGTTATTGCTATTCAATTTTTTAAGATTCATACACATTAGAACAGGGAAGTTTTAAGTTAGATGATAAAAACAATAGGTAGAAAACTGATCTAAGTGTAAATAAACATCAATGTGCCTTTATATCATTCATGGGAAATTGTTTTTTTACTATATATACTTCACATATCGAAACTGGTTTACGCATTCACACACATATGTATATGTGTATATTGGGCCAAAACTACCCTTTGAAATGAGACAGAATCAAGTGTCTTCTGTGGGCGATAATAGAAGGATGTAATTTTTGTAAAGAGATATGTTATTAAGTTCACGAATTTTGCTAGAGTACCATGATTTTGTTTCCAGTTTTCTTTAAGCACAAAGAGATTTGTATAAAGTAAACTGTTGACAACAGACTAAACACAATGTGGTTCCTACTATCAGTCCCTATAACAGCCTAATCTTTTGCATTAAAAGGAAAAAACAGACTGAATAGTTCAAAGATTTCTTTTAATTATCCCATCCTCTTGAGGAAAGATGAACATTAGTACATCAGCAGACAATTCATTTGAGAGACTTTTGTAGCAATAAATATTCAGCTCAGGATTACTTCTCTGACCATTTACCTATTTGTCATACCATCCTTAATTAAGGTCCTTAATTGAGGAAATAAATATATCACAATATTGAGCGGGTACACTTTCTAAAGCCTTTCTTTCAACTGAATCAACTACAGTTTTTAAAATGTGCCATTAAAAGCCTTCTAAAGAAAATTAGAAAAGTAATCTTTCAGCCAACTTATAGTTTTGTGGAAACAAAAGTATATATTTTTCTTTAATGTTTCCTATTTCTTGCTCACTTTTTCTTGTCCACTTCCATTAATATCAATAATGTATCTTGTCATTAGTCGTATATATACATATACATATATATATGTATATATATATTTCACTACATTGTGAGCTCTGTGAATATTGGAAACATTTCTTGTTCAGTTTTTATTTACTCAACTTTTTAATCCATTTTCAAACAACACATAGTATATACTATAAGAACAACAAACACTTCTGACTTAATGGTTTAAAATATTATAAACACAGAGTATGTCTACCAGCAAAAATAATTACTCTAAACTGAATAATATTCTAATGAACATAATTTTTAAATAAAGTTCATTTTACTATTTCAACCATAAAATCTAAGTCTTGCAGGAAGTTATATTTGCAAAAATAATGATGTTTTAAAATGAGAAGTACAAATTGTATAAAAATTGACCCTGTTTTTTTGTACTGATTGGATATCAAGTCTCCCTGTGTCTCTAAAATGACTGTAGAGTTGGAAGCAATAATGAATTTGAACAGATATTTCAGAAATTAGTAAACACAAGCACATTTTTCAACTAGACAAGATTCTTCATATGGAAATTAAAGAACCAAAAATTGTATTCTGTTATTGTCTAACATAACAATGCATCTCACTTAAGGTCCTTCAAGAAAGAGATACCAATATGGAATTAAGTATCCAAGAAAACTATTAGACAAAACAACCATACCAAAAATAAGGAAGAAGAAAACAAGACTGGGAGTGCCATCAGATCACATTCACCTTACCTTTGTGAAAAAAAGAGGAAAGGTAGGAATGTTGGATGGAAACCTTTTGGACAGCAATGAAATTTTAATTTTGACATGGCTTCTGCAAAACCTTAAACCAAACTCCTCCTGCAGGAGTTGCCCTCTCCCAGGATCTAGCTTGTCTGTTTCTGCTTGCTAAGCAGAATCATCAGTTGGAAACCACCCACAGGAATATGGCTTGAGTGCAAAGCAGGTTATGGATCTCAGAAGGTGGTAACCCTTGCGTCTGCTCAAATCTGGTCCTGTCATTGAAGATCTGAGGGTAAAATCTGCTTGGCCACCACAAAGGAAATAACACAATGGCTGAGAATAAGTGATGGTATTTTTCAAATGTAAAGCGTGACAACAGAATGACAACAGTTAGTTTATTTTAAAAAGATTGGGGAGAAATACTTTTATAATGGTGGATTCTGCTTGTGAAATATACTTGGAGGATTAAATCCAAACTTCAAAGTTGCTACCTATATATTATCCAAGATTAGCTTTTCTACTTCTGCATACATAAAATAAGTTTAATTATTGCTTTATTCTTATAGTAAATAGCATTTTTTTGGCTTTTAACATTTGAAAGTGTTTTTAGGATTGTAACATTTAACAACATATAGCTCCATGGCTCTAACCATACCACTATAAACCCTCCAAATAGTGGGTTTTAATTTATGTATGAATTGGCATACAGGAAATCAATAAGGAAATTCATGAAAAGACAAAATATCAGAAGAAAATTGTCAAAACTTTTCCTCTAACATATAATGAAGTGGTTGTTACTAGAAACAAGAAATAAGCTTGAGATTTTTTATGTTCCACAGTGACTATAGTTAATACATTTTATAGCTGAAAATTGTGAGGGCAGATACAACCCCTTCACTTCAAAGTATTCCAATTCATTTTCTTACCATTTAGATCCACAAAATGTCTAAGCTTTTTTCTTTTTAGTGCAACTTAATGGAGATAAATTATGAAGGAAAAGACTGACATGGTCAGTGATTCTAATAAACTGAGGTAACAAGTTCTTGCTGCTGAAAATTTTACAAAAGTACACATCTTGTATGAAATCACTATTAGAATGAATCCTATGGTCTCAAAGTGAATCTATTTACAGAGAAGTGTCAAGTTTATCTTTCTGTATGGCAGAGTAGTACTCCATTGTATGTCAAATACGTCTTTATCCATTCATTGGTTGATGCACATTTGGTCTGTTTCAAAGATTTAGCTATTACAAACTGGGCTGCTATAAACATGGGTGTCCATATATCACTGTGGTATGATGTTTTTAATTTTATTGGAAAGATACTAAGAAAGGGAATATTGGATCCAATGGAACCTGTAGTTTTAGTTTTTTTTAGGAATCTCCACACTGATTTCCACAATTTAGATGAAATAAATTGGACACATGTTCAAACATAGCATGGCTTCTCTGGCAGGAGAAACTGAAAGTGGAAAAAAGGACCAAAATGTGTAATAATTATTGTGAAATAGAAACAAAATGTTGAAATGGGAAGGGGACCTAGGGAGGGGAAGATGGAAAGGAAGGAAAGGAAAAAAAAAAAGAGAAAAAAATGGAAACAAAGCTTTTGAAAATAAGGAGGGGAAGAAGATTGAAGGGAGAGGAGCAGAATGGGGGAAAAAGTAGAATCAAGATATACCATCTACAGGTACAAAACCCCTATGATGAATGTGATCATTACATTTATCTAAAATGTACCAACAAAATTAATTAATTAAACAAATAAAATACTGTGAAAAAAGAAAGGATTGTATGTAAAGAGAAATCTTTATCTTTCATTTGAAATCTACCCCATTTGAAATGAAAAAAATGCTTCTCCATAAACGTAAAAATTATATATACACACACACACACACACACACACACACACACACACATATATATATATATATATATATATATATATATATATATATTCTAAAAGTGTTTTCTTTCTATTTTACTAGAAATTCATTGTGACTATGGGAGATAAACTCTTTTGATGGTTATTATATCTCAATTATTTGTTACTGTGTACATCAAAATGTTGGATATTTTCCCAATCTTTGGACACATAGTAAAATTTCACTAATTACGTGACTCAACTGTTCAGTTTAAGACATCTTTTAAAACTGTATTTTTAAAATTCCAAAATAACATCATTTTAATCTTCTTGACTTTCCTATGGAAAATAATTGGTCTTCCTATAGGATATTTATAATTTGATGCATGCAATGATTTTAAATTTTGCCTTTCAATTCCACATTGATTAGGGATCCTAATTTTTGTTATTGCTAGTTTTAAAATTTTTTATGAAAAAATACATGAAAAACAGTTATTCATATGCATAAATAAAAGTACACACACACACACACACACGACCTACTGTGAATGTTAAATATGTTTTCCTATACTGTTAAAATTACATCTCATGTTTGTATTTATTAAGGTCTAGGTTGATTGGCTTATACTGCCCTACTGTATTCACCAAGTTCTAATTCCTAACAAAGCAATATATATATTGATTTTGAGTGTTTGGCATGATATTTCTTTAATTTAAATAAATATGTAAATTTAAATAACTTTAATAATTAGATAAATTAGTACTGAGTATGATATAAAATGTATGTGGTTGTAAAATTTGCTGCTGTAGTAAGACAGCATATTGTTTGACCCATAATGCTGCTATTTTTTTGCTTTGTTTTATGGGTTTTTTTGCCCATGAAGAATAAATTGAAATAACTAATCATGTAAAAAAAATACAGCTTTTTTGGGCAACTAGACAAGCCCATGTTTTTCCACTGGCAAATCAGGAAAAGATTGGAATTGTTTTACATATTTCACAGGGGTCTGAGTTGCAAACATTTGCACTTCTGCAAATATCACATTTTAAACATTAGACTGGCAAAAAAACACTTATTCCATCAACACCTTGTTTATATGTGTGAAGACAATTAATTTAATCTACTCAGTGCTTTCTTATACTCAGGAATCTTATGGACAAATCACTGTTTGAGAATTTTATTCCACATCACTAACAGTTCATGTGTATATGCTAAAGAGGTTCTTTGCTCAAGAAGACATAAGTGCCAAGATTTCAGCATATTTGAAATTTTAAATGGAGCATTTTAACACATCCTTAAACTGATAATTTCACTTATAAAAATATTTAAAGGAACGTTACAATAGTGATAAATATAGGGGACAAACTATAACAAATTTGCCACAGTTGTTTGGCAATGAGAGAAATACAGCACTAGAATTCATTTGTGAGGAAAAAAAACACAAAAATACCAAGATTTAAGTATAGCAATACATGCTTACCTAAAAGAAATAACATACTTTCTCAAATACCCTGGCTTAAATCAATGCTAGTAGTACTATTTATGTAAAATGTATATTTAGAAAAATATTTTAACTGGGAGCATTTTTGATTAGCCTTAAAAACAGCAAAAAATTGAACACCCTGTTCAATGATTCTCATTGGTAGCAAACAAGCATGACAATCCAAATGAGTACAAAAATATAATGTAAAGCTATTAATAATATATACTTATTTTGTGTCTTTTAAAATTTCATTTTACAGTTTGCGCATTTTATGATATTTAAAGAATTTTACTTGTACAAATATTGAGATGAACACTTTAAAATGAAGTTTAGTAGTAGAGAAATGTTCACTTCCACAAAACTATACACACCTCAAGTTTTTTCGGAGTTTAAAGAGCCTTAACCAATGAAATCAGTGCTCAAATCTCATTAGAAATGCCACATTTATTAAGAAATTGGTGATCTTTTTCTGATACTATGCTAGCTCAAATCATCTTCAAAAAATTAAAAGTAGAACTAGCACATAGTCCAGCAATCCTTCTTTTGTGTATGGAGTCAGTCCTTCATAGCCATACGCTCTGCATTTTCAAATTCACTCAACCATGGACTGAAAATATTCATAAAAACTCCAACTCTACAACACGTCCACAGACTTACACAATATAATACACTAATTATTTATACAGCTTTCCTTTTATATAAGGCAGTCTAAGTAATAAAAATACGACTTAAAGTATGAAGGAGTATGTTAATTGGTTTCCCATCACTGGAACAAAATACCCAACACCTGCAATTTAAAGGAAATATGGTTTATTTTGACTACTTGATTTAGAGGGTTGAAGCCATGGCAGCTAGCTCCAAGACAGAAATTACATGGCAGAAGATTTTGCCAGTCAAAAGATGCTCAACACATAACAACCACAGAGGAGACAAGGGAGGAACTTGAGACCAGAATATAACCTTCTACATCACACTCATGGTGACCCACCTCCTCTAACTAGCCTCCACCACTGGAAAGCATATTCACTTATGAATTTATCATTGTTCAATTAATCCACTAATGAGTATAGTGTCTCATGATCCAATCACCTTCCACAGCCTCCAAATCTCAACACAGCTTTACAAACTGCCTTCTCAGAGCTTTTTTGACTGACCTCCAGGGTCTTGCTTTGAAATTTGAGTGGAAGCCTCCACGACCCTACAGCTCTCTTTTTTATTTATTCAAATTTATTCGTACAATTTTAAATAAACATAATGATCGCATTCTTTTAGGGAATTTGTGCCTGTACATAATATATTTTGATTCCTTTTATTCCCAATCTCCTCTCCTCCTTTCCATCTCTCTTCTCCTTATTTACAAAGATTTGTTTCCATTTTATCCTTTTTTATCCTTTCTCTTTCCCCTTGCCATAATTCCTCTCTCCTTTTGAACAATTTCTTTCTATTTTATAATAGCTATTGTACTTTTTGGTCCTTATTTACTCTTAAAGTTTCTCACGTGAGACAGACAATGTGATATTTATACATTCATCTGATTTATTTCGCTCCAGAGTATGGTCTCAGTTTGTTCCCATTTATAGGTAAATGGATGTACCTTGAGACTGCACTCTCAATTCTTAAATTTTAAATGCTTGTTAAACAATCAAGTAAAATCATCCAAGATTTTGTGGATGATGCCAAACTTGACTGCCAGCTCAAGCAGTAGGTTGGCACTACCTATCCCTGGCTCCATCGGCCTCAGTGTCTGGGTACGTAAGGTCAGTAAATACTTCCATACCTCACATTTCTCAAGTAGGACACCAATAGCCCATCTTCTTAAAGCAAAGTCTTTCACAGATTTTACACTTTATAGGCCCTTAAGCCTATTATGGATAGGATCTGGCCAATTCATGAGATGCCCTCAGAGTTTTTCCTGTATACAAAGTACTTGATTTTTTAAAATTGCTATATTTGTTAGCAACCTTGCTCTCCTTGGCTCCAACTCTATATGTGCTTTCTTTGAGGTGATATTGCAATATTTTCTAATCATTTAGTCATTTAGTTCTGTCTCTTTTTTTTTTTTTTTAAATCGGTTCCCAGGGATTGAACTCACAATTTCATGCCTGCCAGGCAGGCACTTAAGCCACCGAGTCAAACTTCTGGCCCCAGCTTTTTTTCAAGGCAGGGTTGTGCTCTGTAGTTCAGGCCGGCCCTGCTCACGTTGTAGCCCAAACCAGCCTCAAACTCACAGCACTTCACCTACCTCAGACTCTGGAGTGCTAGGATTAAAGGCATGCGCCATCACGCCCAGCCTAGTTCTCCTTTTTTGATCCCGATTCTCTCTGTAGATCTGGCTACAATCACCCCATAATACACTTTTCACAGCTTGAGAATTGAGCTGGTTTGAAATAGGCTCTACTAGGTTAAGTATTGGGCCTCATTTAAGCTCAGGCATAAAGACACAAAATATAGATAAAATGTAGACAAATTCTTTCCCACAATAAAACACTCATAATTTC
Organism: Dasyprocta punctata; assembly: GCA_004363535.1. Classification (NCBI taxonomy): domain Eukaryota; kingdom Metazoa; phylum Chordata; class Mammalia; order Rodentia; family Dasyproctidae; genus Dasyprocta; species Dasyprocta punctata. Next base: position 47,687 of record RJWM01013594.1, read on the forward strand.
TATTCCACTTTCCAATAGAGTGCTGATTCACAGTTAACACCCCTTGAGTCTGGCCTTTATATCCTTACTCTTATCATATATATCTATCTATCTATATATATGATATATATATATAGATATAGATATATATATATAGATATGTAGATATATAATTTTTGAAACTTCAACCGGATCATCCACGAAGCTCTGCTTACAATATCCTATTCTACTGTTTCTCTACCCAACACCTCAAAACTTTTTTCCACTCCTTTCACAATATAGTTCTAAAGCCTTTTACAGCACATAATCAGGTGTAGTCACAGAAAGTACTCACCTCTCTGGTGCTAATTATCTATATGAGTCATTTATCCTGTTCCCTTGACAATTTATCTAATAGGTGCAATTAAAACCAGGAGTACTTTATATTGGCTCATGGTTTCTTCACTCCCTGGTTGCCTGGCCACAAGGCAGAAAAAGCATGGCAGAAGGGCATGGTGAAAGAAAGCTACTCAACTCTCTAGCAGAAAATGGAAAGAAAGGAGTTGGAAGCAAGAATGTAGCCAATTTCTAGATTAGAATATGCCTCTTCTAACGAGACCCTACCTCATAAGTACATTCAACATGAATTCCTAATCTACCTCTGAACATACGTAATTTTCATGGAAAATTTTATTTGAAACAATTACAAGGATGATAGGAATGAATCATATGAAAATAGTTTGCCTTTTTTATGCGAGAAACTTGAGCAACCTCAGATTTCATTTTCCTCAGGGCTCCCACAACCAGTCCCGTATGAATGATTAAGAGATGATCATATACTACATTAACTGAAATCAAGATCTCCAAGAGATAAGTACATGTCTATGCTTTTTGCAGCATTATTCACCACAATCAAAATATGCAATCAACCTAAAATTAATATTATTCTGTTGCTTTAAAAAATGGAATATTGTCATATGTGAAAATATGAATGAACACAGAGGATATTACAGTGATTGAAATAGTTCCGTCAGGGAAGAATGAATACTATCTTAGTCAATTCCTTGTTGCTGGAACAAAATGTATAACTTGCTCAAGTTAAATGAGAAAAGGTTTACATTGGTTCACAGTTTGGAGAAATTTCAGTCTATAGTTAACTGGCTCCAAGGCAGAACTAAATGGCAAATGGGCTTGGCAGAGGATAAAAAGTTCAGGGCATGGCAGCATGAAGCAGAGAGTGATCTGGAAGGAGGGAAGGAGACCTACCCTGCCAAGTCAGGCTCCTATTGACCTACCTCCTCCCAGCAACACATTTAGTTAAAACTTATCAGTAAATTCATCCACCAACAAATATCACATTCTTATGATCCAATTGCCACCCCAAAATGTTCCACTTTTGAGGAGATGATAACTGACAAATTCTTTCCCAAATATCCGAGAATTGACTTTTGCAGGACATACAGTTAAAAACCTTAACATTTCACATCTTTCTCCCAAATGATTCATCAAAATCAATTTCTGCAAAATGAATTTAGTGCACGTTTAAGAGTCACCAAAGTCCTAATAGTTTCAGCATTTGTGAAAACTATAAATCCAGAATTTCCTTTGAGACTCAAGGCAAAATCATAGTGGGAACCACTTGTAAAAATATAGCTGGAATATCCAGTCAAAAGTTGAAGGCCTGGAGCTCTCTTCAGAGTCCTTTGTGAATCCATATCCATAAACCGAAGGGTCTGTGTTGAAAGGGTGATCTGCACTGAAAGTCTGGAGATGGACAGCCAATGGTGATGGTGAAGACTGGAGCTCCTCTGAAGGACTGAAAGCAACAATTTCTCCTTTCCTTTTCCATTCTATTTCATTTCTTTGCATTTTCTTCCAGGGTGAAAGCCGATTGGCTGTTGTCACTCAGATGCAGGATAGGTCTTCCCTCCTCAGTAAGTCAGTCATCCAGTCACACTCAAGACTGTGCTAATCTGCTAAGCATTTTTCATTCAGCTATCATAAACACTGAACAATTACACTTAAATGAGGTATCAATAATAGCCAAAATCATACAAATGAGTTGGATGATGGTTGCCAGGAATGAGGGAATGAGGACATAGAAAGTGCTCTTTAAATGATAGGCACTTTCAGGTATACAAGGTGACTAATTTCTAAATATCTGGATATAACTTCATGTCTAATTTATGGTATTGGATTACATGTCAAAATATGTGAAAAAGGAGCATGAACTAAAAGTATATTAAATACATCTATATCTCATCTTTACATCTATCTATCATGTATTTATTTATCATCTATCTATCTATTCATAGTCTGTTGCTAATAATCTTTTGTTGGTTTCACTTTAAATAACTACATGAGTATGTGAAAGGATAAGGTAGACTGGTATAATGAGTGTCTTTATAGATGATGCCTTCAGTTACCCATGTCTCTGTGTAGTTACCTTCTACATGGACATTTGGCTTGGAATTCTTATTTGATTTTATAACAGGAATTGGTGAAATGAGTTAGGGTTTTATTACACAGTAAGAAGAGAAGCTCCTAAATGAAGTCAAGCAGCCCAAAATGGAATCTGCTGAGTTACGATTCTCCAGGAATCTTCCAAAAACATCTGCCAAGGTCCCTTTGGCTTTTGGGGACATCCCAAGATCATGAAGTGACCGGCCAATGGCTCAAAGGTGCATGTTCTTTGTATGGGTACTGTAATTTTTGTTCATAGATTGGGCCCTGAGAAGTCTGTTGTCCATAATAGGATCACATTATATTGCCTATATAATTGCCTGAGCTCCCTCTAAACCTAGATAAAGACCCTCCTTGTTATACTACTCAGGAGCCCTTCCAGTTAGCAGGAGATTTATTTCCTTGTCATTATATCTTTTACTTTCTTGTCTTTAAATCTTTTAAATAAATTGGCTTCCATCCTTCTTCCACCATCTGCAGTTTCATTCTTCATCACTTATGGGACTTGACCCCAGTATTCCAGTAACAATTGGACTACGAGGACATTAGCAAATATAATGCAAGCTGAGTTTAAAACCTAAACATTGGGATTTTGCTTCACTTGCTGCTGACTGAAATTCTTCCACTACCCTGTAAGAAATCTGTTACATTCTGCTGGAATAGATGACCCAGTGCGCATCCAACTCCAAACCCAGACATCAGTCAAGTCACATGAAATTATTTATCCCAATTTGAGCCACCAGAACAACATCAAAATCGTATATTTTTCTAGAAATCACCATCAGGATAAAGATCAAACAGTGTCTAGCAGAAACTATTGACCAAAACAGAGCAAACAAAACAAATTTAAACTTTTGATACTTTTGTTACATATACACAAGTAACAGACAAATATTCTATAAGTTTATCAAAAGAGCTGCTCTGTTTTCACTTCCAGTCCTAAACTTGAGGGGAAAGATGAAACAAATTTCTAAAAGAACATCATTTTTCTCAGCTAAAGAATAATGTGAGATTAAGTTCATGAACTTAATAAGTTCTATGATTTTGAAACAAAAGGCCACATTCGTGTCTGTGTGGGAAGGCTGGCTGTGGTCAAGTTTGTCACCGATGCAGACAAAGAAAAACAGAATTTTGCCAGATGCTTCTGTCTGGAAACCAACTTGGTTGCAAAAAATGTGTTCATGAATTGAAGCACCACTTTATTGTATTTATGAAACAGTAATCATATGATTCCTAATTACAGAATGCCTTTGGGGAAAAAGAATTATGTGGCAAATATCATTGAGTTTTCATACATTTGTGCACAAATAAATAGACAAATGCTTTTCAAACAGTAAAGAGGGTTTAATATTATGTTCAGAAAAAGGTGCATTGAAACAGTGGGTCATTCTACTTTTGATTATCAGAGTGGTTTTATTAGTGAGTCACCATACAAGGAGAAAAAGCAGGCATCAAAACTCCATGGGCAATGTGAAGATATTTAAGGATACAAAGATTAAACTTAGTTGTAAATGAAAAGAGTTGCAATTTGATGAAATAGATGTTTGCAGTATTTTCAAAGGTATATACTTTTTTGTAATAAATTAATACTATGCCTGTGAAGTTATTACTTAATGTTAAAATTATCTAAATATTTTTGTATTGTTGCATAATATCACATGATTCCTTTGTTTCTATGATGTATTGTATTGTCATCTTTGTTTTTTGTTTTGTTTTTTAATTAATTTATTTATTTTTGCTTGTTTTTTGCGACAGCATCTGGTCATACAATTCTGACTGACCTTAAAATCACTATGTAGCCCATGTTGACCTTGAACTCATAATGATCCTCCTGCCTCAGCCTCCTGAGTGCTGGAATTACAGGAGTGCACCACTATGCCCAGCTTGTTTATGTGTTTTTAACTCTTTAGGTGATGCCATAAAGGAAGGGCTAACTATATAATCATTTGCAACTGTAAGTATGATAAAATTCTTGTGTATGTGATCTTTAAATATTTTCACCTGCAAATATTTGTAATACATCATCATGTATTTTTTACAAACATCAATAAAAAATCAAATTTACAGGCATTCAGTGCTACTTTTGAACACATATGCACAATTATGTGAGTTCCAAAACAATTTCCAACGTATTGAAGGTGTATTATTACTTAAAATGCAATTGAAAAATCTTACTTTAATTTAAAGATATATATGGATATATTTGTAGGAACAAATGTAAAATTATAATTCTGACTAAAACAAACTTACATAAAAGATTTGAATTTCTAAAAAAGAATAGCAGAAATACTACAAACACAAAAATTTATTTAAATATAAAAAAATTTTGTTCCCACTATAAATACTTGAGTGGATTCTATTTTAAATAAATTATTTTAAAGTGGGATATGTTCTATATGTACATCAATAGATGCGTGGATAATGAAAATTTGGTATTTATAAACAATGGAGTAGTATTTGCCATAAAGAAGGCTTAATTTGAGTCATTTTTTAAAAAATGGATATACCTGGAGAGCATATGTTAGGTGAAATAAATCAGACACAAAAGTTTAATTGTAGCATGGATTTTTTTTTTTTTTTTTTTTTTTTTTTTGCGACACTGGGGATTGAACTCACAACCTCGTGCCTGCCAGGGCAGGCGCTTAAGGCACTGAGCCAAACTCCCAGCCCTGGTTTTTTGAGGCAGGGTCGCACTATGTAGCTCAGGCTGGCCTTGTGCTCGCGCTGTAGCCCAAGCCGGCCTCGAACTCACAACGCTCCTCCTACCTCAGCCTCCCGAGTGCTGGGATTAAAGGCGTGCGCCACCACG
>RJWM01013595.1:0-52900 GCA_004363535.1 Dasyprocta punctata
AGGAGGAGGAGGAGGAGGAGGAGGAGGAGGAAAGAAAAGAAAAGAAAAGAAAAGAAAAGAAAAGAAAAGAAAAGAAAACAAACAAAACAAAACTACAACAAAATTTCAAAACACATCAATCAGGGGGCAACAATGGTACATACATTGAGCATTGTCATCCCCAAATCATTCACCCAGAGGACAAGACATTCAGTTGTGAACTCAGTTGTCTGAACAATACCAGCACAAATCTTTCTCTTCAGTGAACTCAGAGAAATCAATAATGTAACTATCTTAACTATTATTTTTATATACATATACATACACATATACATGTTTTTTTCTTTCAGCTTCTCACATTAATGAAACAGAATAATGTGTCTTATTTATCTCACTAATGAGTATGTTCTCAAGATGCATCCATTTACCTTTAAAAGTCTCCAGTTTATCCTTCTTTATGGCTGAGTAGTACACCATTGTATAAAAAGACCACATCGTTTTTATCCATTCCTCATTCAATGGGCATTCAGGTTGTTTCCAAGATCTGGTTGTCATGAACTGTGCTGCTATAAACATGGGTATACATATAACACTGTGGTGTGATGCTTTTAATTCTTTTTGGGAAGATACCCAAAGGGGAATGGCTCGGTTGAATGGAACCTCCAATAGTTTTATGAGGAATCTTCATACTGATTTCCACAGTGGATGCACCAGTCTGCATTCCCACCAACAGTAGAGAAGGGTTCCTTTTTCCCCATAACTTCTCCAGCATTTGTTATTGTTTGATTTCTTGATAGTAGCCATTCTTTCTGGGGTAGGGTGGAATCTCAGTGTTGTTTTAATTTGTATCTTTCACGTATTTATTTGCTGTTTGTATTTCTTCATCTGAGAAGTGTGTACTCATCTCAGATGCCCATTTTTGGTTTGGGTCTTTAAATCTGGAAGGACTGATTCTTTTGAGTTCTCTATATGTTCTCAATAGTAATCCTTTGTCTGAGGAACAGCTGGCAAACATTTTCTCCCACGTCATGGGTAGTCTCTTCATTCTGTTGGTGGTTTCTCTTGCTGTGCAAAAGCTTTTTAGTAGGATGAGACCCCAATTGTTGATTCTTTGTGATAGTTCCTGGGCAGTTGGGGTTTTGTTCTTAAAGTCTTTGCCTACACCAGTGTCTTCAAGAGTTTTACCTACTCTATCTTCCAGCAGATTTAATGTTTCTGTTTTAATATTAAGATATTTGATCCATTCTGATTTTAGCTTAGTACATGGTGAAAGATATGGGTCCAGTTTTAATCTTCAGCATGTGTAGAGCCAGTTTTTCCAGCACCATTTATTAAAGAGGCTATCTTGAATGTGCTTGGCACCTTTGTCAAAGATAAGGTGGATTAATGTGTCTGGAGTTGTTTCTGCATCTTCCAATCTGTTCCACTGATCTTCAATCCTGTTTTTATTTTTGCCAGTTCCACACTGTTTTTATCACAGTAGCTTTATAGTATAATTTCAAGTCAGGGATTGTGATGACCCCTGCCTTGTCTTTGTTGCCCAGGATTGTCTTACTATTCTAGGTCTCTTCCGGTTCCAGATAAATTTTCAGATTGTTTTCTCTAATTCTGTGAGATATACTACGGTAATTTTGATTGGGATTGCACTGAATCTGTATAAAAGTTTTGGAAGTATGACCATTTTCACTATATTGGTTTTTCCTACTCAAGAGCACGGGATATCTCTCCATTTTCTAATATCCTCTTCAATCTCCTTTTTCAGAGTACTGTAGTTTTCAATGTAGAAGTCTTTTACATCCTTTGTTAGATTGATTCCTAAGTATTTTATTTATTTGGATGCTATCATAAAAGGTATTGTTTCCCTGATTTCTCTCTCAGTGAGTTTTCTATTCATGTATAGGAAGGCTATTGATTTTTCAGTGTTGACTTTGTAACCAGTTATGTTACTGAATTTACTTATTAAATCTAGAAGTCTTTTGGTGGAGTTTTTGGGGTCTTCTAAGTAGAGTATCATGTCATCTGCAAATAATGATAGTTTAACTTCTTCCTTTCCTATCTTTATTCCTTTTATTTCTTTCTCTTGTCTAATTGCTCCAGCTAAAGTTTTGAGGACTATGTTGAATAAGAGTGGAGACAGTGGAGAGCCTGCTAGCTTTGAACTAGAGTTTAAACATCATAGCTCCTGGGTCTTTAGCCTGCTGACTCACCTGCAAATCTCAAGATATGAGCCAATTTGTGTGTACGTGCTTGTGTGCGTGTGTGTCCTACTGGTTTCATTCCCCTGTAGAACCATTATTAATACAAGGAGAGCCCATCCATTGCCTCTTCCGGCTTCTGGCAGCTCCCAGTACTTTTCGACTTGTGACCGTATGACATCAATCTCCATTTGCATTAGATTTTGGCCACTATCACGAAATATCTGAGATAATCAGCTTTGAGAGGAAAAGGATTATAGCTCACAGTCTTGGAGATTTCAGTCTAGGATCTGTTGGCCCTGTCGTTTTGGACCTGTGGAGAGGCAACACATTATGGCAGGAGTGTGTGGCAAAGCAAAACCATTCACCTCCTGACCAGGAAACAAGCAAGAGTGAGGAGGGACCAGCAGGCCACAGCCCCCTTCAAGATCAGAGCTCCGGTCACCTAAAGACCTCTTACCAGGCCACACCCTTTAAAGCTTCCGCCACCTCCCATAGCTCTGCCCTGGAGACCAAGCTTTTAATACATAGTAGGCCTTTAGGAGACATTTCAGATCCAAACATAGCACTGCTTCCTGGGTTGTCTTTTTCTCTTCGTGTTGCGTCTTATTTTATAAAGATAGTGTCACTGGATTTAGGGGCCACCCAGACAATCCAGGATAATTTTCTTATTTCAAGATACTTACTTGATTATATCTGCAGATTCTGTTTCCAAGTAAGGTCACATTCACTGGTAATAGGGTTTATACCACAGTAACAAGCACCATTGGATCCGCCTCAGGTTCCAGCTCCATGAGAGGGTAATGGCCTCTGGAAGGGGAAACCAAGAGACCAAGAGGCCTGGGTGAGCAAGGGACCGGTTTTTATGACAACACTTTCTGTGGTATTGGACTTCTTTCCTCTGGCTACACATTAGCTGTTTCTTCAAACCTCAAACAGTAAGTTACTCAGCTGTTCGATATTTTTTTTTTACATTTTTTTATTTTAAAGACAAAAAAAATAATAAAAACAATGATACAAAATTCAAAATAAAATGATGGAAGACTAACACTGGTTAATATATTGTGAATTGTTATCTTCAAAATAGTTGTTCAGATTACATGATATGGGAATGAAAAAAATGATCAGGCAATCGAACAATGAAAGCACAAACTATTCTTTTTGATGACCTAACTGAGATTAGTAATATAGTTTTCTATCTTGTATGTATATATATACATATATATATAAAACTATATATATATATATACACAGACATATATTTTCCCTTTTCCTTTTCTCCTTTCCCCTATCCCAGTTGTTCTTTTTTGAGCAGTTTCTTTCCCTTTCACTGTCACACTATCTACTGTACATTTCGGATCTTCTTTACTCTTTCAGGTTTTTACACAAGGGAGACAACACAACATTTATACATGTAAGTCTGATTTTCTTCACTTATGAGTATGGTCTCAAGTTGTGTCCATCTACCTATAAAAGCCTCAAGTTCATCCTTCTTTATAGCTGAGTAACACTCCATTATATAAAAATACCACATCTTTTTTTTATCAATTCTGTGGTTGATGGGTATTTGGGGTATCATTCTATAAATGCAAATTGAAACCACACTGAGATTCCGTCTCAATCCAGAAAGAATGGTTGTCATCAATAAATCAACCAACAACAAATACTGGTGGGGCTGTGGGGAGAAAGGAACACTTCTCCACTGTTGGTGGGAGTGTAGACTGGTAAAACTACTGTGGAAATCAGTGTGGAGATTTCTCAAAGAACTTGGACTAGAGGTCCCATTGAACCTAGCTATTCCCCTTCTGTGTATTTTCCCAGAAGAACTGAAAACATCTTGCCACAGCAATATATGTGCACCCATGTTTATAGCGGCATAATTTGTAATAGTTACATCTTGGAAGCTGTTTGATTTTTCAAGCACTTTAAATTGGTGTTTTGTATTCATCACCTCACTAGACCACGCCCTGCTCTTCTGCCAGGTTGGAGCAGAGTTTTCAGCTCCCCTGATGTTTGGCTTGTTTAAATGTCTCCCCAGAGCCTCATGTGGTCACAGGAGGTGGGCCTTTCTAGAGTGGCTGAGTCTAGTGTTTGAGATTGGTTCATTGTCTAGTGCTGGGATTGGCAGTGTGAGTGCTGCACCCACCCAGGGGCAGGTAACCCACGTACAATATAAGGAAGGGAAGGAGGCCTGGTTTTCCCCTTTTTACCCTGTTTACTCTTGTCATTTTCAGCCATCGTGAACAGTTTGTTGTCCCTTAGCCACGCCACCCTGCCTTGGAGCTAACTGAGTATGAACTAAAACCTCCACAAACTGTAAGATAAATAAACCCTTCCTTCCCTAATTTTGGGCATCAGGTATTTTGTCTCAGCAACAAGAGAAAAGTAACCAAGACACCAAGGCACAGGCTGGTCTCAAATGTCTTTCACAGGTGGGCCCAAGGAAACTGTTTATGGGGTTTTGATCCACATTCAATGGAAGACAGTAACTTGCCCATTCTCTAAGGGAAAGATTCCAGATCTTCATAAAGTTGAAGGGTACTCAAAGCTGGTTACACACTTACATCCTGATTGTGCCAACATAGTTTCTAGTGCTGTCCATGCGGTAGAACTAGTCCCCAGTGTAGAAGTGACAATGTCTAAAGCAAGTGACAATGTCTAAAGCAAAAGCCAAGCTCTTCCCCAGCGACACTAAAGGCCACGTGAGGCAAGCTGAATCCTGTGCACTGTGCCTTCTCGGGCTGGGCTCTTTGGAGGCAGACATACTGGGCTTGCATATCAAATGGGTTGGAGTTGTCTCCACTTCCGTCAGTAATATCTCTGTCCCATCTTTTTTCTCTCTTGACCTGTTTTGTTTACCTACTTTGGAGAAAGAAGGGCTGGAGAAATATATTCCCTACTTCTTAAACCTTCAACAAGAAAGTCCACTGGGCAAATCGACACTCAGCACCATGATGGGAAGACCTGGCGGTGGGGTGGGGCCTGTGACAAGCTCTGAGAGACAGTCACCACCCCACCTCAGCCCAGGCTGGCTACTCTGGAGTGCAAGCCCCAGGGTGCCAGAGCTTCTGGCTTTTTGGGAGAAATTGATCAACCAAATATTTACATAAGTGCTCCCAATAATTTCGTGTAGGAAACTGATTTAAACTTTTTTGGACTGCTGTGTAGCACAGATAAAACACACTCAGATTTAGCTTATGGGCTTCTTTATAGAACTTGATTCAAGCGTCTTAGCACCTTAAGTTCTTGACCAGCCTCAAGTTATGTCTTTACTTTGTTTGACATCCCAGCCCATCCCTAGCCGCCCTTTTTTCCTTTCATTTTTCTCAATTCTTAAGCTAACAGCTTCATGGGGGTCGTAACACAGCAGCCCAAGACACCGTCCCAGGGAGCAGGAAAAGGACTCCTGCTGGCTCAGGAAGGAGCGGGAGGGGCCTGCACGGCACAGGCTGCTGGGGGGGTGGGGCAGTGGCCGCTCCTGGCAGTTGCAGGGTTGTTTTGGACACTTTCTTCTGCAGACTGTTCTGTTCTCAACTCAGCGATGCCATTTTTAGTGACTCATTAGGATATTCATTAAGAGTTGTTAGCACATAAAAACAGTGTCGGTGAGGGCTGGCCAAAGGCGGCTTCCTGGACATTAGCAGTTGTCTGAATTTCCTTGGCAGTAGGGAAGAGACAAAAAGACAGCAAGCCGATTCCCAAATGCCATCAACTCAGAGGGTGCTATTTTTTCAGCATGCGCTTACCGAGCACTTACCGTGGGTACTTGTGGGCCTATACTGTCTTCCTCTGATAGAAGAATGAAACACAAAGTTCTCATCTCCTGCCCTCTCCTCAGTTTACCCCCTTGGGTAACACTGGCCTTTCTTTTCCTCGGACATGTTTTCTTGGTCCTGCCACAGGCTCTTTTCACTTGCTGTGCCTCTTTCTAGACCTCAGCCAAAAATGTTCCCTTTCTGGAAAAGTCATCTCTGATTCCCTGTTTGCTGGGGGAAATCCTTGTCCATCACTCTCCAAGGCTCTGCTCTAGATTTTTTTTTTTTACTACATAGGATTTAGCACCAGTTGAGATTATTCTACTTTTTTGCTTACTGTTTAACTGTCTGTCTCCCCCAACTAGCATATCGATTCCATGAGGGCAGGGTCTGCAGCATCCCTGGCTCTCATAAAAGTAGCTGACCCATAGAAAGTGCTCAATTAATATTTGCTTAACAAATACATAAGGATGAGGAAGAAGTAGTCCCCTGCCCAGACCAGGGGCACAATTGAACCGGCGCATTCTCCATTGTACATTTCAGCAATACCATTAGTGACTCTCTGCTAGAAATCTGAGATCTTTCTGAAGGAAAGCTAACACGTGAGATAATGCCTTAATTTCTTTAGCTCCCCATTCTCCTCAGTAAAGGAGACCTTTGTGGAGCCCCAGCCCTGGCCTCCGCCCCGCCTGCTCCGAGTAGTGCCTGGCGTGAGCCTCAGGTGCTGGCGGCAGCAGGTGGAGAGCAAGCAGGGGCATCCCAGGGCCAGGTTCTGCCAATAGATTATTTCTCTGAGTAATTAAGATGGAATTAAAAATTAATTCTTTCCTTCAGCCTGATTGCATTTCAAGGGATAAGCTGAGTGTTACGGCTTTTGTGCAATTTTTTCTACCTAAATTAAATTGGATTGTGTTTTCAGAGGTGAAGAGAGTGAGGTGCTGGGATTCATCCAGCAATTAAAATCCCTAGGGAGGGAACCAGGTGATTCTGCCCCTGGAGTCAGTGAACTTGAAGGTGTCGCTGGCCTGGCCCTCACAGTGGGCTTCACTCCCAGGAAACCAACCTGAGGATTCGCGATACTGATCAGTTCTTGGCATTGGAATGCAACAAGTCAAGCTGATTTTGTGTGCTTCCCATGGGGGAACCAGCTGGATCAGCCACAGTCAGATCTGGCTCCAGGTCAGCTCTGCTGTTTACAGGTTGCAGCTTGTCTCATGGAAGCTCTTCCCTCTCGTCTCTCACCCAGCCCACTCATCTGTGAAATGGGTAGGAACCACCTGACTCACAGGAGTGTTGGAGCATAATATGATAATGAAGTTAGCCTAGAAGTGGCATGGGTACTTAGTAAATCCCCACCTACTAAACCTGAGCTGTAGAAAGTATTTCTTTCCTTTCTTTTAAAACATACTTACGTATTCACTCACTAGGTAATGCATTCCCTTGAATCAAAAGGTAGGAAAGCATAAGTAGTGAAAGTCTCCCTCATGTCACTGTCCCCAGGGCAGTGGATCTCCTCTTCAAAGGTAACGTGTTATCCATGTCTTGTTTTATCCTTCCACATATATTTTATGCACCCGTGAGAAAACATGTTCACATCACTAGTTCGTCTTTGTTTCATAAATGGCGGTATGCTAGATGCACCTTTTAGCTCTGGTTTTGTTTTTCCCTCACAATATGTTCTGGAGAATATTCCATTTTGATGCATAATATAGTTCCCCAGTCATTCCCACTTCTGGGTAGTTATCAATTGCATAGGTGCTTCATGGTGTGTCTAACCAGCTCTCCGTTGATGGACATTCATATTGTTTCCAATCTCTTGCTGTTCCAAACAATTCTGCAATAAATAACCTTAGACATAAGTCATTTTTCTTACATGCATATATATCTCTAAGGTAAATTCCTAGAAGTGAAATTGTTGGTCAGAGAATAAACTGTATTTGTTTAAAATAAAAAGTGTGTATACAGGAGAAGGAGAGGATAAAACAAAAGCTGCAGAACATTTCTAAAAGCTGAAGTTGATTGGTACATGGGAATTCACTATATGATTCTTTCTACTCTTCTGCATGCTTGAAAATGTCCATGATAAGAAAAAAAAAAAAGGAATTATATAAAGAAATGGAACTTCCCACCTGATATCTTCCAGTAAAGAACTTGGAACTCATCTCTCTTATCCATACAGCAAGAAAAAAAGGCTTGACAAAGTGAAAATCAGCAACTCTTCTCAGATCCATCAGAGAACTGAGGACATAGGGCAAACTATTGACCCAAATTGGAGAGACAGGCAGGTAGATATACAGTCATGATTTATTAAAGCAGAAACTCATGAGCTGAAACTTCTGGAAGAACCATTCTGGGATAGGAAAACACAGACTATAATTTACAGAGGCTCAATGTGAACAATTTTGGTGGTTAAAAGCTCTGTGGGGCCAGTCTTAGGAGATATCTTAACGTATTTGTGAATTTTACCCCTTGCCCCTCTATCAGGTTCTCAAAGTGAAGATCAGAGAAAAATCGCCCTGCACCTCCAGTTGTGGAAGAGGAAAGTAGTCGTTTTTAAATATGCCAGAGCGGTTATGTTGAATCAGAACCTGCCTTCAAGAGGAACTGTTTTACCAGAGCCTAACTGACCTGAGAAGAGGGAAATAGCCAAATGTGGTTCCTTCTAGCTCATTACACAAGGGACAGCAGCACTCAACTGCAGCCAAATCTGTCCTTCCTGTGCCACCAAAGGAGGAGGGAGTGAGAGGTGGGAAGAACTGAAAGATGTTAAAGAAAAATCTGAGTGAGTTAAATTTAATAAAGTTTACTTGAGCAAAAAAAGGGTTCTGGAACTGGGCAGTATTCCAGACTGAAGTTAGTTCAGAATGCCCTTATCTACAGTATGGTAAGTTCTATTTATAGCCAGAAAAAGGAGTGGCATAGAGAGATGATCTGATTGGCTTTTGCCTTATTTGGGAGCCAGCCTGGAATTGACTGAGGGCTCAGCTGCTATGATTGGCTGAGGCTTAGTTGCTTGGTTGCTGAGGTGTATTTAGGTTACAAAGTGCTTACACATTCAGCTAAACTACAGTTTACTGTATATGGAGGTCACTATGGGCCAAATTTTATTGCTCAAGTATGGAGTTCAGTTTAGGGTAAGTTGATTTAAATTTAGCCAAGCATCCAAAAGGTCACAGCCCAGGAATCTATGCTGACTATAAGACTGAGCCTTAACCACAGGATTATAAAACACTTACCTATCCTCCACACCTTACCACCACATTGCTACTTATCTGTAGTAGTCCCTTCTATTAAATATATCATGGGAAGATTGCCATACCAAAAAAAAAAATACAAGGCACACTAAAAGCAAAAAACACAGTTTGAAGAGAAAGAACAGACTAGATGCAAACATGGCAGGAATGTTGGAATTACCAGATCAGAATGCCTTCACTCAGTATATGGGAAGTTCTATTTATAAACAGAGAAATAGGAAATGACATACAGAAGTTACCTATGATTAACAGTCAAAGGGTTTTGTCTTAGTCGCTTCCTCATCACTGGGGTAAAATACCCAACACTAACAATTTAAAGGAGGAGAGGTTTATTTTGGTTTACTGTTTTTAGGAGATTAAGTCCATAGTCGACCGACTCCAAGGAGGAAAGGGAATAGGGAGGGCAACTGCTCATCCCACAGCAGCCAGGAAGGAGAAAGAGAGAGAAAGAGAGAGACAGAGACAGAGACAGAGACAGACAGAGAGAGAAGGTGAGAAGAGAGAGACAGAAATGGAGCAATGGACAAGAACATACCCTTCGAGATCACACGCCCCCAACAACCTAACTCCTACCAGGCCCCATCTCCTAACAACACATTCTGCAACAGTACTTATCAATGGACAAATCTTCTAACGAATATGGTGCCCCATAATCCAACAACCTTCCACATATATGAGAATTTTAGGGAACATTTTAGATAGAAACCATAACAGGCGATACTTATTAGTGAAATAAATAACACACACATGTGTGAGCATCATATTGTCTCATTAGTGTGAAAAGCTGAAAGAAATAACGTATGTAAATGTGTATGTGTATGTATATGTATGTAAAAAATAGTTAAGATAATTAATACTACTGATTTCTCTGAGTTCACTGAAGAGAAAGTTTTGTGTTGATATTGTTCAGACAATTGAATGCAGAGGTCCTCTGCTCTGGGTGAATGATTTGGGGATGACAATGTGCAGTGTATGTACCATTGTTGCCCCCTGATTGATGTGATTTGAAATTCTGGGGTTTTTTTCTTCTTTTTCTTTTTCTTTGTCTCCTTGAAATAAAATGGATTGGGGAAAAAAATAAAGAAACCATAACAGGTTACAATGGAAAAAGTAGACACACACAAAAAATCAGATGAATAATGTAAATAGACAGGTGGAAACTCTAAGCAAAAATCAAAAAAGAAATTTTAGAAATTGAAAGTATTGTGATAGGAGTGAAAACTGCCTTTGATGGACACATCAGTAGACTCACATACATCAGTAGACTCACATATCTGAGGAAGCAGTTTGAAAATATATCACTAGAAGCTTCCAAAACCAAAAGTCAGAGAGAAAAAAGACTGAGAGGAAAAATGGGATAGCACACCAAAGAATTTGGAGATAATTACAAAACATGTGGCAAATACACAGTAGTAATGCCAGAAAGAAAAAAAGAAAAGAAAATATCAGAAAACATATTTGAAGCAATAAAGACTGAGAATTTCCCAAGATTAATATTAGACCTTAAGTCACAGATCCAGGAAGCTAAGGGAACACCAGGCAAAATAAATGCCAAAAGAGCTATTCCTTGGTATGTCACGTTCAAACTGCGGAAATTGAGATGTAGCAAAGTCTTGAAAGAAGCAGAGGGAGGGAAAACTATACTTACAGAAGATTAAGGATCAGAATCACATCAGAGGGCTGGGGATATAGCTCAGTGATAGAGTTAGAGTGTTTGCCTAGTATGCACAAGGCCTTGACTTTAATCCCCAGTACCACACACACACACACACACACACACAAGATTAACCTCAGAACTAGACAAAGTGACAGACATTTAGAGTCCCAGCTACCTGGAAGGCTGAGTCAGGAGAATCATTTGTGTTTAAGAATTCAGGGCCAACCTGAGCTACCTAGCAAGATCCCTTTATCAAAAACAAAAATAAAACAAAAGAAAATCAGACTTTGCCTCACCAGTAAGAAGAAAGCATAGTGAAATATTGAAAGTGTTGAAAGGAAAAAACAACAACAACAAAAAAAACTACCAACCTAGAATTCTTTATTCAGTAATAGTGACTTGTAGAAGTGGAGGACAAATAAAGACTTTCTTAAACAAACAAAATTGAGGGAATTTGTTGTTATTAAACCTGTCTTGCAAGAAATGTTGAAAGAAATTCTTCAGAGAGAAGAAAAATGATATATGTCAGAGACTTGAATCTACATAAAGGAAGAATATTATAGAAGGAATAAGTGAAGGTAAAATAAACTTATTTCTTAATTCTTAATTGATATAAGATATAAAAATTTGCTCAAAATAACAATAGGACCACTATAATTGGTGTTAACATCTTAGAATAAGTGACGTGAAGAACAGCGTGATTGGGGAGAGAGGAATTAGGAATACTATATTATTGTAAGGTATTTGCACTACCCCTGAAACAGTATATGTTATTCAAAAGTGGACTTGGACTAGTTCTAAGTGTATAATACAAACCCTGTGGCAACCCCAAAAAAATTTTTAAAAGAAATATAATTGATATATCAAGCAAAGAGAGAAAATAAAATCAGACAGAATGCTCAATTAAGACCACAAAAAGACAGAAAAATTGTGTAAGATAAAAATAGGAACAGAGGACAAGAGCAGTGAATATCAAACAGTGACAAATATAGTAGATGTTAATCTAACTGTATCAGCAACCACTTTAAACATCAATTGTATAGCAGTTTTATTCATAATTGTGAAAATTTGGAAGCATCCAAGTACAGTACTGATGTTCCTCAATAGACAAATGGGTAAATAATTGGTAGTACATTCCAACAATGGATTATTATTTAGCACTAAAAAGAAATGAGTTATCAAGCCATGAAAAAACACGAAGGAGCTTTAAATGCATACTGCTAAGTGAACGAAGCCAATATAAAAAGGCTATATAATGTATGCTTCCAACTCTATGACATTCTGTAAAAATCAAAGCTATGGCGACAGTAAAAAGATCAGTGGTTGCCATGGGTCAGGGGGAGGGAGGGATGAATAGACAGAGCATATAGGATTTTTATTAGAGTGAAACTCTTCCGTATGATGCGATAATGGCAGACACAGGTCATTAGGCATTGTTCAAACTCACAGAATGTACGACCTGAAGAGTGACCCCCAAGTGTGAATAAACTAGAGATCTTGATTGCTAAAGAATTGTCATTGTAGGTTCATTAATTATAACAAACGTACCGCTCCAGTAGATGATGTTGAGACTGGGGAAGTCTGTTCATGTGGTAGGCAGGAGAGATGTGGGACATTTTTGTAAATGTCTCAGTTTTGTTGTGAACCTAAAACTGCTCTTAAAAAATAAAGTTTAAAAAAACTTCAGAAAATAACATGCTGGCAAGGCTTAGAGGAGCTGGAACCCTTGTGCACTGTTGGTAAGATATAAAAGACGCGGCTGCTATGGAGCACAGTATGGCAGAATCTCAAAAAACTAAAAATAGAATTATAATACGATCTAGTGATTTCACTTTGGGGATTTACCGAAAAGGACTGAAAGCAAAGACTTGAGAAGATATTTGTGTGCCCATATTCATAGCAGCATTACTCACAATAGCCAAAGACTGGAAGTGAGCCTGATACCCATTTATCGACCCTAAATGTGGTGATACATATATGGAATATTATTCTGCCTTTAAAAAAGAAGGAAATCCTAACACATTCTAAATGATGGGTGAAATCTGGGGACATTTTGCAAAGTGAAATAAGCCAGAAATGAAAGCACAGATACTGTATGACTCCACTAAATTCACAGGGACAAGAAGTAGTGGTGAGGGAGCTGGAGGAAAGAGGGTGTATTAGTCAGTGTTTTACTAGAGAAACAGATATAACACAAAACACACAAATGTAAAAGAAATTACGAGATCGGCTTACGATGGTCAGCCACAGAACTGGATGAGGAAGTGTGCAGAGGGAGTCTGCACACCAGAGACTGAACCTTTCAGTCCAAGGTCTGGAGTTCACTATGATGTTCGTGCGAGTCTGTATCAGGAGGCCAATGGAAGGCTGAAGTACCTGCAGCAGAAGCCGAAGAGTCTGCGCTGGAAGCCAGGAGATGATGTCCAAGCTGAAGGGGAAGATGAGCTCCTCTAAAGAACACAAGCAGATCTGTCCTTCCTCATTTCCCCTTTATACCATCCAGGCAATGAGCTGCCCTAGGATATAGAATTGCTGAGCCAGTTTAGTTAAGCTTCTAAACTCAAGTTGACACAATCAATCAACCATTAGAAAGGGTACAGGGAGTTATTGCTCAATGGGTACAGCATTTCAGGGTTAGGATCTTTTTGCTGTTGTTTTTTGGGGTTTTTTTGGTACTGGGATCAAACTCACAACCTCGCACTTGCCAGACAGGTGCTTACGCCACTGAGCTAAATCCCCAGTCCAGCATTTCAGTTTTGAAAGATGAAAAGAGTTTTGGAAATGGATGGTGGTGATGGTTGCACAACAATGTGAATGTACTTAATGCCATACACTTAACAACGGCTAAGGTGATAAAAATTATGTTTGGCATATTTTAAAACAAATGAATAAAAGTTGAAAAGGTCAGTGGTTGCCAGGGGCTAGGGGGAAGTGAGGGAAAGATAAATAGGTGATGCAAAGAAAAATTTTAGGACCATGAGAGCACCCTGTATGATACTACAATGGTGGACACATGCTGTTATGCATTTGTCCAAACCCTAAGATGTACATGAAGAGTGACCCTAATGTAAACTATAGACTTTGATGATAATGATGTGTTCATGTAAGTCCATTGATTGCAACAAATACACCACTCTGAGGGAGGGGATATTGATATGGGAGGCTCTACGTGTGTGGGGACAGGGAAGGGGCAAGGCATGGTCTACAGGAGCTCTGTACATTCATCTGTGAATCTAAGATTGCTCTAGAAAATGAGGTTTATTAATTTTAAAAAAAACATAGAATGTACAGCACGAAGAGTGAAACCTAAAGTAAACTGGACTCTGGTTAACAGTGCTGTCAAAGCTGATTCATGGATATGGCAGTTAGATTGGCTTTTCCAAGAATTTTCTAGGTGTGCCTAGGCTGGGTCATAGAGGGACTTGAAACCTGTGTCTAGCCCCTCATCCCTTCTGTCCTGGCACTCTCCTTCTGCTCTGTATCCTAGCTGCTATGAACTGAGCAGCTTTGTTCCACTGTGCCCTTCTACCATGATGTCTCTGCCTTGAAGCTAGCCAATGATGGACTGAAGCCATGAACAAATTAAACCTCTCCTCCTTTAAATTGTAGGTGTCAGGCATTTTGTTTCAGCAATGGGAAAGTGACTAATACAGAAAACTGTTACCAGGAGTGGGGTTTTGCTATGACTATACGTGATCATTTAGTTTAGAACCCTTTGGAACTGGATTGCAGGAGGAGTTTGGAAAGGTAGGCTAGAAAAGTTCTAAAATGCTATAAGCAGAACCTGATAGGTAATTCTGATCAAAGCCCAGAAGACTAGAATGTTGAAAGGAAAGTGAACAGTCCAGGCTCATGAGGTTTCTGCTGGGAACAAGGATTCCATTGACAGTTGGACTAGGGTGTGTTATGCCCTAACATAAAATTGTCCACATTTTGTCAATGTTTTGAGACTTTGTGGGAGACTGGGATTAATGATGATAGACTAATTAATCTGACAGAGAAAATTTTATGATATTCAGGCTGTGCATAAACACTACTGCCTTCTTTTAGCTGAATTTATAGTGAGAATCAAGGGCAAAAGGAAGAGCAGAAAAATTTTAAAAACTTAAATTTTGGCTCAGAAGGAACCATGTGTAAAGTTGGGGCCAAAGGAGGTATGACGGCTAAAGGGATTAATGCCATTCAAGAGAAACCAAGTACTTTGTACAGGAATAAGAAGTAAGATGCCTTGAGGGAATCTCAGGAATCAGTAAGAGCCCAATTATTGCAGGTTTAGAGTGCAAAAGTATAAAACTTTTCACTTAAAAAGAGAATCCCTGGGCACCCTGCTTGAGAAAGGCCTTCTATGGAATCAGTCCCCAGGATTCATTTTACTGTACTCAGCTATCCAGGCACTCAAAGGCCACTGCAGCCATAGTCTAAGGGAGTTTAACTGTTGTTCCCACTGAGCAGATCTTGCATGGTCTACACGATGCTGGTTTTACTGCGATGCAGAATACGAGAGTCATGGGTTCAGGGAGGCTTTCACCTGGATTTCAAAGGAAGGCCTGGAAGGCCAGGCAAGGACTTCCTGAGAAAACAGCACATGAAGCCATGGGAATGAAATCAAATGCGCAGTGGAGATCTCAGGAAGTTGGAGATGCCAGGAATATGGAATGTCAGCTGAAAAAAACCTCAGGATGTGAACAAAGCCAGCTCAAGAGAGGCTGTATGGGTTGCAATTAGCAAGGCCATAGGGGTGGAGTTACTCAAGCCCTTAGGAATTCACATTTTACCACTGGGTAACCTGGATGTCCAATATGGAGACACACAATTTAATGTTTGCTCTTCCGGGTTTCAACCTTACTTGGGTCTGATTCTTTTCTATGCCTCATTCCTCGCTTTTGGAATGGGAATGTTTACTGTGTGCCATTGTACCTTGGGTTTATGTCACTTGTTTTTTATTTTCACAAAAGTTCACAGCGAAGAGTTCATGCTGAATCTCAGAAGAGACTTGGACTTTTAAAAATTTATGAAACTGTTGAGACTTTAGAGGAAGGAGCTATTATGTTTCTGGTTGTACATGGGATAGTTGAATTAATTACCTTAGGCAGAATTATGATGTGCTATTGTCTTTATTTGGAGAGTAAGTATGGTTTAAAGAGATATGTTTAGGTAGTAAATTAAGAAGAGATGGGATGTTGTAGTCTAAGTGAAGTTTCAAGTAAATGGATCGCAGGGGTTGGTGTGCCACACTTCTAGATATGTCTGGCAGGGGGGTCATGGAAGCCTAGCTTTGGCATTTGTGTCTGGTCCCTTACCTTTCTGGTCTGATACTCTTGTCATGCTTCCTGCTTGCCACAAACTATGTGACTTTGCTTTCCCAGACCCTTCGACTATGATACCTCTGCCTTGGAACTAGCAATCATGGACTTGAAACTATAAGCAAATTAAACTTCTCCTCCTTTGAGTTGCACGTGTTGGGTATTTTGTCCCAGTGTTGGAAAGCGACTCATACAGTGAACAAATGTGTCACCTGGATCTGGGACATTGAGAGGAGGGGTGGCTGGGGATGAGGGACATGTGGGATCTCTCTACTTTCTGCTCAATTTTGCTATGAACTCAAAATTGCTCTTAAAAATTACCAATTTTCAAAACAGATATGGGCATATATAACTTGATATATTGTGGAATCTCCCTCTATGGGGCAATACATACCTGTAATATGTGACATTTCCTGTCACCCTTCAGTACAGCATGCTACCCAAGTCAGATCTTTGCCAGTTTCTAGTGTCAAAGTGTAATTTTTTATGGATGAAGTTTTTATTTAAATCTGACATACCTACAGGAAGGAACACAAATCATGAGTATGACTTGACAAATTTTCACAAAGCAAATGGAGCACACATTATTAACAGCACCAAGATGCAAAATACAGAACACTATCAGTGAGTCTGAAAGTCCCCCTCAGCCTCCCTCTAGTCACTCTTCTTCCTTCCAAGTTTAACTTGACTTCCATTACCATTCATTAATTTTGCCCTTAACCTAAGTGGAATCTTACAGCATGGACCTTATCCCAGGCTTGTTTGATTATACATGACATCTATGAGCTTCATTCTTGTTGTTTGCATATAGTTGTTGTCCATTCATTTTCACTGGTGTATAGTATCCCACTAAAAGGCTATACTGCAATTTATTTGTCCAGTCTACTTTTGAGGGGTTTTTTTTAATGGTTCCAGGGATCAGACTCACAACTTCGCACCTACCAGGCAGGTGCTTAAGCCACTGAGCTAAATTCCGTGCCCTATTTTTTGAGACAGGGTCTCCCTATGCAGTTCAGGCTGGCCTTGAACTCACTTTGTAGCCCAGGCTGGTCTCGATCTCACAATGATCCTCCTGCCTCAGCCTCCTGAGTGCTGGGATTAAAGGCGTGCACCACCATGCCCGGCTATCCAGTCTACTTTTGAAGCCCATTTGGGCTCTTTCCTGTTTAGAGCTCTGTCAGGTAGTGGTGCCATGAACATTCTTGTACATATCATGAACCCCAGGTATGTCTTGGTTACTTTTCTTTTGTTGCTGGGACAAAATACCCAACCCTCAAAACTAGGGAAGGAAGGGTTTATTTAGATTACAGTTTTTGGAGGTCTCAGTCCACACTCAGCTGGCTCCAAGGCAGAGTGGCATGGCTAAGGGGCAGTTGTTCATGGTGGCCACAAGTGACAAGAGCCAAAAGTGCAAAAAAAGGGAAAGCACGCCTCCTTCCCTCCTTTATATTGTATGTCAGCTACCTGCCCCTGGGTAGATGTAGCACTCACACTGCCAATCCTAGTGCTAGACAACAGACCAATCACAAACACCAGATTCAGACACCTCCATGATTGCATGAAGCTTTGGGGGGACACCCAGATACAAACCATAACAAGGTGCACTTCTAAATGTAGAATTGCTGGATCATAGGATTTGCATAAATTCAGCTTTAGTGGATAATGCTACACAGTCTTCCAAGGTGGTTTTAGAAAATTTATACTCTTGCTGTGATAAGTATCCCACCAGTTCCACAGCTTCAGGAACACTTGGAAATGCCCATTGTTTTAATGTTTATAATCATCAATGTGGTTATTATTGTTGATATTATTATTATTTGTGGTGCCGGGGGTTAAACTCAAGACCTCATGCATACAAAGCTAGCTGAGTTACATTCCTGGGTCTTTGAATTCTGAGATAAGATCTCACTAAATTGCCCCAGTTGGCCTTAAATTTGTAATCCTCTTATTTTAGCCGCCTAGGTAGCTGGGATTATAAGTGTGCACCGCTGTTCCTGGTTCAGTGTAGTTAGAATTTGCATTGTACAGGTGACTAAGGAAGATGGGCTCCTTTCCTGTATTTATAGAGTCTCCTTTATGAAATGATTGTTCAAATTTTTGCCCTTTTTTTGAGGCTTTTTTTGTTTATTGATTTGTCGAAACTCTTTTTTATGTACTGAGCAGAAGTCCTTAGATATATACCAAAAATACTTGTATCTTCTGGGGCTTGGCTTGTCACTGTCTCAGTAGTGTCTGGTTTTTGTTTTTGGTACTTGAAATCAAACTCATGACCTCATGCTTGCCAGGCAGGCACTTACACCCCTGAGCTAAATCCCCAGTCCTCAATAGTGTCTTTTGAAGAACTTGATATTAATGTAGCTCAATTTATCAATAGTTCACTTGATGTTAGTATCATGGAGTCCCATTTAATAAACTTTTGCCTTCTCTAGTGTTATGAAGATATTCTCTAGTGTTATCTTCTAGAAGTTTTATTGTTTTACTCTTCATATAGCACAAGAGAAGAGGTAAGATTGATTTTGTCCATGCGGATATCTAACTGACACTGCAGGATTTGTGGAAAAGACCATCTTTCTCCCACCACTCCATGATGTCAACTTTGTAAAAACTCAAATCGCCACATTTGTGCAGCTGTTTCTGGACTTTATTCTGTCTCCTTCATTTCTTTTCCTATCCTTGAGCCAATATTGTATTTTCTTAATGACAGTGGTTTTATATTAAGTTGTGATATTATGAGTCTTCTCACTTTGTTTTCTTCTTTGAGTTTGTTGCGGCTATTTTTATGCTTTGCATTTTTATATAACATTTAGAATTAGCCCATTAATATTCACTGGAAAAAAAAACCTGTGGAGATTCTAAGTAAGACTACTGAAAGGCTATGTCAGTTTTAGGGGAACTGACGCTTTTATATATTTAGTCTTTTTATCTGTAAATTTGTATCCCTCCATTTATTTAATTCCTCTTTAATTTCTCTCAATAATATACAGTGGATTTCACCACATAAGTTTTACTCATGTTTGGTTAAATTTATCCCAAGACATTTAAATTTTATGTTCATATAAATGTCACTCTTTTTTAAACTTTCATTTTAAAATTCACACTGGTTTATAGAAATATTGACCTTGTATCAAATGACCTTGTTAAATGCAGCTATTAATCCCTATACTTTCTTACGAATTTCCTGCATACACAACCATGTTATCCATGAATAATGACAGATTTATTTCTACCTTTCCAATGATTTTAATTTTTATTTCATTTACTTGCCTTACTACACTGGCCTGAACCGCTACTACAGTGTTGGAGAAAAGTGGAGAGAATGGACATCCTTGTCTCATTTATAATCTCAGACAGAGACTTTTAATATTCATCAAGTATGGTATATGATGTTCATTTTTCATATATGCCCCTTATCATATTAAAGAAGTTTCTATTTATTCCTAGTTTGCTAAAACCTTTGTAAAATTGTAAGTGGATGTTGATTTTTATCAGTTGCTTTTTCTTCATTTACTGAGATGATCATGTGACTTTTATTCTTTAATCTATTAGTGTGGGAAATTACATTGATTTTTTTAAAAGCTAGGTTTGCATTTCTTGAATAAATCCAATTTCATGGTGATGTATGATTCTGTTTCTGGATTTGTTTTGCTAATAGTTTATTTAGGAATATATGTCTATGAAAGAGACTGGTGCATTCACAACAAAGATTTTCTTATGTTTTTCCTGAACAACTTTTCGTATGAAGGTTGTGCTGCCTTTGTATAAAATAATTGTGGATTACTCTGTTTTCTTCTTAAATAATTAAATTGTTTCAGATAATAATTTAATTATCTGGTGAGCTTTGTGAAAGATGGGTGATATTTCTTCCTTACGTGTTTGCAGGAATTTTTCAGTTGAAGACCTGCTGGCAGGGGCTAGGTTTGAACCCAGAATCTTGCCCCCCCTAAAAAAAAGACCTATTGATCAAGAGTTTTCTTTGTGGGAAGGGTCTAGTTATGAATACAATTTATTTAATACATGTAGGAATTTTCAGATTTTCTATTTCTTTTTCTGTCAGTTTTGAAAAGTTGTCATTGTCCTGCAATTCTTCCATTTCATTTAAAATTTCAAATTTACTAGCATATAGTTATTCACAACACCCTCTTGTCTTCAATACCTGTAGAATTTATAATTATGTCACTTTTTCCATTTCTGGTGTTAGCTATTTGTGTCTTGTGCTCTTTTAAAAATCAGGCTTTCTAAGAGCTTTTGTCAGGCTTTTTTAAAATTCATCTTTACTGATCCTCTCTATTGTGCAAGTTGGTTTTTTACTTTATTAAGTTTTGCTTTTTTTCAGAGTTCTGGGAAATGAACACAGGACCTTGTTCATGCTAAGCATGTGCTATACCAATGAGCTTCATACATCTGTAGCCATAATTTTCATTTAGTATTCCTTTCTTTCTAAATTTCTGTAGCAGATACATATATTCTTCTTTCATCTTACTACTGTCGTTTAGGTAAGTGTTCCCCCAGAGGCCCATGTGTGAAAGGCTTGGTCCTCAGTCTGGGGAGCTATTGAGAGGTGGTAGAAACTTTAAGAAGAGTGGTGCCTCCTGGGAGGTCTTCTGGTCATTGAGGCTGTGCTCTTGAAAAGGTACTAGCAACCCACCACCTTCCTCTTCTTTTTCACTTCCAGGTTGAACAGTTTCACCGCCTGCTGCCACCACAATGCGCTGCCTCACCACAGGCTCAAAAGTGACGCAAGCAACCACTGATTGGTTGAAACCTCCAAAATGTGAGCCCAATTAGCTCATAAAGGTATTTGTTATAGTACCAGAGAGCTGATCACCATTTCCTGTCTTTCTTCCTTTTAAAGTTTTGTGCATTTTCTCTAAGCATGTACCTACACAAGTTTTGATATAGTATGTTTCCATAATCATGTTGCTTGAAATTTCATATCATTTTTGTTATTATTTTAATTTCTGCTGAGGCTATTTAGAAGAATATGATTTCCAAATATGAGAAGAGGTGTTGCTTTTAGTTCTTTATTGGTTTTTAGCCTAATCTCACTGTTATGAGGCTATTTAATCTTATGAAATGTGTTGAGACTTACTTTAAAGCCTATTGTTCATTTTAATTTATGTTTACTTATTTGTTTCTTTGTTTATTGTAGTATTCAAGATTGAACTCAGGACCTCATGCATTGTAGGCATTAGCTCTACCCCTGAGCTATATCCTTAGTCCTAAAGTTTTATTTTCACAGAAGGTTTCACTAAGTTGCCCAAGTAGTCCTGAAACTTGTGATACTCCTGCCTCATACACTGGAGTAGCTGAGATAACAAGTGTGTTCACTCTACAGGAGTCTATGCTTCCTCTTGATAAATGTCCCTCATACACATGAAAAACATGTGCCTGAAGTTGTGGCATTCAGTGTATCCTGTATGTCACACAGGCAAAATTGGTTAAACCCATTATTCAAATATTCTGCATCCTCGTTGATTTTTTGGTCTGGTTGTTGTGAACATTAGTGAAAGTGTTACGTTAAGATTTTATAATAACGATTGTGGATTCTTCTATTTTCCTAGTGTTGTAGTCAGGGGTTACATGAAGAACAACTGCTACAGGACACAGTGTTTATAATATTGTTTTATAATAGTCACCCAAAGGTATACACAAGAAAGTGCAGGAGAATCTGTCCACAACACCAAGACCCAGGATATTTAGCCGAGGGCCTGGATCCCACAGCAATATCATGCAAGAGTCCCACTAGAGATCCAAACACATGACAATGCCTCCCACAGTACCAACTGGGAATCTAAGAGCCCACAATAAGGGCTCACGCCAGGCTATTTACGGTTCTGTGCTGGGAAGGCCACAGGTCAGCGGTGGAACTAGAAAGTCTGTGCCAGCGGGGTGAAGGAGCTGTGCAGTGGGTTGAGGGTTCTACGTGGGAGCCGATAAGTCACGCTCAAAAGAAGAAGCGGGGCTGCCCTGAAGAGCACCACAGCCATCCCCAACGGCGATGAGGTCCCGCGCTCCTCCGACGATAGAGAACAGTTGAGCACAGGTCAGGAAGCCCAGCGTGACCAGTTTCTCCAGCACACAGCCTCCCCTCCGGAGCCAGGAAGCGATGCACAATGTGAGGAGCAGGGCTCCCGCAATGTGAACCACAGCCACTCTCACCGACGGGGTCCCGAGCTCCTCCGACGATAATGGCCGAATCCATATTGGGGAAGTCAGTATGACAAGCACCTCCAGGAGAACCAGCGGCTCGAAACAGCAACTCTTGGAAGAACCCACAACACCTGGC
Source organism: Dasyprocta punctata (assembly GCA_004363535.1). NCBI lineage: Eukaryota > Metazoa > Chordata > Mammalia > Rodentia > Dasyproctidae > Dasyprocta > Dasyprocta punctata. The sequence goes on from RJWM01013595.1 coordinate 22,430, forward strand.
TCTTCTTCTCCACGTCCCTATTTATGCTGGCAACTTTCTTCAGGTGGAGCATCTTTAACTCAACACCAACTGAATTAATTCAACTGGTGCTAAGTTGACCACCAGTTTGTAATCATAACACCTAGTTAGTTCTATTTATTTTTGTTTTAAATATTTTAAGGCTATATAATTAGGCACATAAAACGTAGAGAATTATTGTATTTTCTTAGTTGATTTAACCTTTATCAAGAAGTGTCTCTCATTATATCTAGCTAAGTAAAGTCTTAAAGCCCATTTTATCTGATATTAACAATTTTTGAGCAGGTAGATTTTGAGACAAGGTATTTCTGTATAGTACAGGTTGTCCTTCAACTTGCCACGTAGTCAAGGCTGGCCTTGAATTTATGATCCCCCAACCTTTGCCTCCCAGTACTGGTATTATAAATATGTGCTGCCAAGCTCAGCTCTACATTTGAGTCTACATCTACCATCCTTCCCTATACCTTCTTTTCAATTAATTACTTATTGTATTTCATTTTCTTCCTCTACTAGCTTATTTTGATAATCAACCTAAAATTCCATCTTTGACCCATTAAAGTCTAACATAAATTAATAACTTCATCACCTCCCAGAGTTACAAGGACTTTAGAATGCTTAATTAGATTTATTCCTTTCCCATCTTTCATGCTGTTGTTCTTTTATATTTTAATTTCCTATTTGAACCCCTAAAAGACATTTGTTATTATTTTATATAATCATTAATAATTTAATTTACCCTCATATTTACATTTTTGGTTACTCTTCATTCCCTACAGCATCTGGATGTTTCCAAATGGGACTATTTTCCTTCTGCCTGAAAAATTAGTATTTTCTACCATGTACATGTCTTAGTAATGAATGATAGGTTTTGTTTGCTCAAAGTGTATTTTCATTATGTGAAGGATATTTTTCATGGAATTTGAGGTTGGTAATTATTTTCTTTCAGTAGTTTCAAGTTCTCAGTCCAATGTCTTCTTGATTTCATTATTTCTGTTGTGAATTCAGCTATCAATCTTGTTGCTGTTCTTTGAAAGTAGCTAGCATTTTATCTCTGGCTGTGTTTAAGATTTTCTCTTTGTCTTTAATCCTGAATAGTTTTAAATGCGTGGGAGGGGATGGTTTCCCTTGCTCTGATCAAATCTATGGCATGTTATCTCTGTATGTTTTTAAGAAAATTCTTAGCCATTACTTCCTCTTCATATTTTACCTTCTCTTCTACCCTCTCTTTCTTTCACTTTCTGGATTCCAATTTCTTATTATTTTAGCTCTTTCAGTATGACTCATAAATTCCATGTTCTTTTCTGCAATTTCCATACTTTATTTTCCTCATTCTTCAATCTGGTATATCTGATTTGATCAATATTACAGCTCCAAAATTTTCCTTTCATAGGTGTCTAAGCCCCAGTTCGCACATTTGGTTATTCTGTTCCAGCTTTATACAGCTTTACTGAGTCATAATTGATGTTCAAAGAACTTCATATGAAGTCTGATCAGATTTGACATATGTATTCACCTGTGAAACCACTGTCATAGTGAATAAGTTTCCTCATGCTTTTAATCTGTCCCTCCTTACCCTTTCTCTAAACAATTGATCTGCTTTTTATCACTATAGATTAATTAGAATTTTATGTAAATGGACTCACACACTATGCATTTACTTTGGACCTGTCTTATTTTTAATTCAGCATAATTCTTTTGAATTTATTAATGTCGTATCACTTCTCCATTGTGAGTTCGTATGTGTGTGTGTGTGTGTGTGTGTATATGTGTGTATATTGCTAGGGATCAAACTCGGCATTGTGCATGTTGGGCAAGCTCTATACTACTGAGCTATACCCCAACCCTAATACTCCATCTTTTTTTCTTATTGAGTAGTATTCTACTGTGTTGTGCTATGATTGTTTATACATTGTCTGATGATGTCAAGCCTTTGAGTTTTTAGAGTTGGCGCTGTTACAAATAAAGTTATTATAAACACTCATGTGTAAGCCTTCATATGAGAGTTCCAGTTGCTCCAAATCCTCCAGAACACTTAATATGATCAGTGTTTTTACTGTTAGTCAGTAAAATGGATGTGTGTTAGAATCTTATTGTGATTTTAATTTATGTTTCCCTAATGACTAACGTTGTTGAATGTTCACACACTTACTTTGACAACTATAGATCTTCTATGGTGGAGTGTCTTTACAAATATTTTGCCCATTTTAGAAAATAGGACGTTTGTCTTATTGAACTGTAATAGTGTTTAATATATTCTAGATAGAAGTTTTTTCAGATTATGTTTGGAAATACTTTCCCCTAGTTGGTGGCTTGTCTTTTAATTTTCTTTTCCTTCCATTTTAGCAGCTTTATGAAATATAATTTACATATCATGTAATTCATCCAATATAAGTGCACAGACCAATAATTTTTAAATGAATAGTTCAATTCTGTCCTATCACAACACTCCAGTTTTGGAATATTCCCATCACCCCCAAAAGTTCTCTTGTGTCTGTTTAGAGTCTTTCCTCACTCTCAATCCAGGCCCCAGGCAATCATCAATATATTTACTAAATCTATAGTTTGGTCTTTTCTAAAAATTTCATATACATAAAAACATACAATATGTATTCTTTTGTGTTTTGCTTCCTTCACCTGGCATAATGTATTTGTGGTTCATCTGTCTTGTGGTATTTATCAATAACTCATATTTCTTAATTGTTGAGTTATATTCCATTGTACAAATATACCACATTATGCTTATGTATTTGCCATTTGATGGACATTTGGGTTATTTCAAATTCTGGGGTGTTACAAATAATAATGCTATTAACATTCACATGGAATCTTTGTGTGGATGTATCTTTTCTTCTAGGAACAGAATTGCTATCATATGGCAAGTGTATGTTTAAGGCATTGCCAAACAGAATATTGTCTTTTGAAGTATAAACATTTCAAACTTAATGAGGTCCAACTTTTAATTCTTTTATAGTTTATGGTTTTGCCATATTTAAGAAATCTTTACTAAATATAAGGCCACTAAAATTCTCTTCTAGAAATTTCATAGGTTTTGCTTTTGCATGTGCATCTGTAATTCATTTAAAGGAACATAGGCCCAATTTTTAGGTGCATATTTTTAGGATCATAGGTTTTAATTTCAAGGATCATAGATCATTTAATTTTCATATATGGTGTGAGGTAAGGTTAAGTTTCTTTTAAATTTATTTTTAGTTTTTGCATATATTTATCCAAATATTGCAAAAAATATTTCTTGAAAATTATGTAGTTTCTGTATGAATTGCTTTCTCATCTTCATCAAAAAGGAAAAAATATATTTATACACAAGATAGTTAAAATAGTTATATAGCTAGTTTCTCTTAGTTCATTGAAAAGAAAGGTTTATACAGAGAAACAGGCTGAGGTGATAGCTACTGAAGTAAAATACAACTTAATGCTTGTAGTGTTTAGTGTTTCATTGATTTTGCAGGCCTAAGCCAGTAATCTGACCATCTATTTAGAGGATAACAATATGCAATATAGCATCTATGGAGGATCTCCTTCTGAAGGTGGTAGCCATTGCTAATTCTCTATTATCTTGTTATAAAGTCCTGTATCGTTTCATTGTTTGTTTGGTTTGGTTTTATTCTGTTTTGTTTGATTTTATTATATCTGATGGCATGGGCAGCTATTTCTGTTTTTTTGTTTTGTTTTGTTTTGTTTTTTGTTTTTTGTCTTTTTGAGACAGGGTTTTACTATGAAGTTCAGGCTGGCCTTAAACTCACTTTGTAGCCCAGACTGGCCTTGAACTTGCAGCAATCCTCCTGCCTCAGCCTCCTGAGTCCTGAGATTACAGGCATGTACTACCACACCTGGCTATGGGCAGCTATTTCAAAGATAACAAGATACATTATGGCAGCCATTTTGAATTTACTATTATCTTGTTTTGAAGTCCTGTATTGCATTCATTGTTTTATTTTTATTGGTTCTATTCTGTCCTGTTTTGTTTGATTTTACTATGTCTGATGGTATAGGCAGCTATTTTGAAGACAACCGGAGGCATTATGGTAGCCACTGTTGATTTCATATTATCTTGTTTTGAAATCCTGTATCATTTACACTGTTTTGTTTTGATTGGCTTTATTCTGTTTTATTTTGTTTGGTTTAATTCTCTTTAAAATAAAAATTGTAAAATGAAAGAGAAAAGTTTGTGCTAGTATTGTTTGGACAAGATACCATCCCTCTGTCTTGCACTATGAATAACTGCTATGAAGACAACAATATGCAATGTATCACTTACTTTTCTCTCATTGATGAGACAAAATACCTGATATCCAAAATTAGGGAAGGAAAGAGGTTCATTTATCTTACAATTTTTGGAGGTTTTAGTCCATACTCAGTTGGCTCCAAGGCAGGGTGGAGTGGCACAGGGGCAGGCTTTCATGGCAGCCACAAACAGCAAGGGCACACAGGGCAAAAGAGAGAGAACACCCCTTCTCCCCTCCCATATATATTTACATATATATATATTTTTTTCTTTTGGTACCAGGGATGGAACTCATGACCTCATGCTTACCAGGCAAGTACTTGAGCCGCTGAGCTAAATTCCTGGCCCTCATCTCTTATATTGTATGCTGGCTCCACCCCTGGGAAGGTGCAGCACTCACCACACCAATCCCAGCGCTAGACAACAAACCAATCACAAAGGCTAGATTCAGCTGCCTCCATGACTGCATGAGGCTTGGGGGGGCCACCTAGACACAAACCATAACACCTACTAACATGTTTTGAAACTGTTTTATTGTTATGTTTATTTTGTTTCTCTTTAAAATTAAAAAATCAACTGCTGTTGGAGTCCATTTTCTGGATCTGTCTTTTATTCCATGGATGTACATGTCTATCTTATTCCAATACCACATGATCTCAGTAGCTTTATAATAAATAATTCTTGAAATAAGGTAGTGTAAATTCCCCAATTTATTCTTCTTTTTCAAATGGTTTGACTATTTTAGATTCTTTATATTTCCACATAAGTTTCGGAATATGCTTGTCAATCTCTACCAAAATATCTGGCCTTGAATTTGTACATCAGTTTGGAAGAGTTGACATCTGAACCACACTGAATCTTCCAATCTACAAACACAATATATTTCTCTGTTTATTTATATCCCCTTTAATTTCTCTCGGCAATGTGTTAAATTTTACATGTGCAGATCTTGCACATCTACTGTCAAATTTATCATGCCTTTTTTTCATTTTTAGAATTTCCATTTGATTTTCCTTTTTATAGTTTTCAGTTCTCTGCTGAAATTCTTCTTGTCATCTAACTTTTCAAGTATATTAATTACAGTCATTTTAAAGTCCAGCTCTTATACTTCCAATTACTGGAGCCCTGTAAATATATTTTAATGTATGATTTTGCCCTTGATTTCTGTACCATTACTGTATTTCTGTTTTTTGTTGAACATTAGGTATAACAGGTGAACATGGTAAAGATCAGTGGAGACTCTGGATATTGCTATCTTCTTCCAGAGAAGAATTACATTTACTTCTGCTAAGCCAGGTGCACCAATGATCTCAAGTTGCATTTATCCAATCAAGAATTAAGATGATGGTCTGCTGTCTTTGAAAGGGCTCATTCACTTCTTTTTCCCTTCCTCCTAGGTACAGCCCTTTGAGATCTCAAATGAAAGCCTACTCTGTTTACCAGGGTCTTTGCTTTTAAAAAAAATTGTGCTGAAACACACACAACATAAAATTTACCATTTGTATCATTTTTAAGTGTGCAGCTCAGTGGCAGTAAGTTCATTCACATTATTGTACCACCATCACCATCATCCATCTCCAGGGCTTCATCTTCTTCAGGGAAACTCTGTACCCATTTACAGCAATTCCCCATTCCTCCCTCCTCCAGCCCTGATGACAACTGCCATTCAGGTTTCTGTGTCTATGGGTTGGACTACTCTAGGTATCTCATATAAGCAGAAGCATACGTTATTTGTCTTCAAATATCTGGTTTATTTCACTTAATATTGTGTTCTCAAGGTTCATCTGTATCATGCTATGCATCAGAAATTCTTTCCTTTTGAAAGTCAAGTAATATTCCTTTGGATACAGTACCCCATTTTGTTTGATCCCCTGGTTGCCTCTATCTTTGACCTGGTGTGAACAAGGTGTACAAATAGTGTCTTTATGTCTAAGAGTCCTTGAACTTCACTTTCTGGCTCCCCAGACCCATGGTGTTGCCAAAGTTATTCTTGGCCTCTCACCCACAGCTTTGGAACTAGCAAATTCCATAAGAGGCAGAACACTACCAAATATCAGGCTCCCTTCTGGGATCCTGGATCCTTGGTAGCTCTCCAAAATCTTCCAACAGTTGATTTTGTGATATTTCATCCAGTTTTCCTAATTGTTCCCAGCAGGATGATTGGTCTGATACAAGCTTGTCCATCATTGCTAAAAGCAGATGTGTCAATATAATTTTAATTTGCATTTCTCTTATTATGCATGAGGTTGAGCATCTTTTCTGGCATTTGAATGGTGTTTGTGTTTTCTTTGAAGCCCTTGTTCCATTTTTCTACTGGGTCTGTCTTCTTATTGATGTGCAGGCATTTGTTATATGTCTAGGAACTTGGACTTTTTGTCTTTGTTCTAAAATGAGTTTTCTCACTTTGCATAAAGTTAGGCAAGTCACTTTCATCCCTGGGACTCAGTTTCCTCACCTGTGAAGTGGGTAAGACTGCTGGACTTCACCCCATGTTCTCAAAATTCTCTTTGACGTGCAATTCAAGGCTTGATTATTCTTACTTTATAAGTGAAGCCAAAAGTTTTTGTTGTTATTGAGACAAAAATAATCATTTTCCATATCCTAACTCCACATCACACTACAAATATTTATCACTCTGCTTTCCGGCTGCTTGTGGGCTTCAGAAGCCTTGATTGCTGTAACAGAAGGCAGGAGCAGGGGGTTCAGGGCAAGCTTGTGCTTTTATATGGAGGACTACACAATACAAAGCCACACTTCCCAAACTGCAGGCATTCATGTGACATAGTTGTGATATTTGCTATATCCATGTACCTGTATATATTTCACTGACAAGTTTGTAGTAAATGGGCTTACTTGTTTTTGGTTTAAGTATCTGCTCTCTCCTCATTCTGAACAATAGAATGCATGAAATCACAGGTTTGCTGTGCTAGAATTTTTTTGTTATACAGATGAACAAAACAAACAACGATTATAGTTTCAAATGGTTTTTGCATGCCCCTCCATACTTCCTGAGTAGCCCTGAGGTAAGATCTCCTCATCCAGTGGTAAGCACGTGCCGTGTGCCTCCAGAACACCCAGGACCTCTGCTCACGGCTTATGAAACTTGGCCCAAGCACTGTTCAAATGTTGTTCATGATTACCAGGGTATTGCCAACAAATCTACATGCACAGAAATCTCCTGCTTTGTGGCTGCTGGTTGTTTTTATGCAAAAATGTTTGCATCCTTTGATGAAAGGTGGCCTAAGATCCCCCCCAGCCCCCGACAGAAGGCAACTTGCTGCAGTTCCCACCTGAGGTCTCTGGGAATTTTTCCCATTCAGTAGGTGCACTCTGCAACACAAAGCCTTTCTCCATCTTCTTCTGAGGTTGGTTATTGCTTTTAGCCCAGAGCCATTGCAAGACTCAGAGAGCAGAGATATAGTGGTAGCCCTCAAATAAATTACCAAGTTCAAAATGGAACACACTTAAAGTAAACTCTAGGTTTAAAAAAAAAAGGGAACATTTTAAAGCTGTTTTCATAAAAGAAACCACCCAAACAATACATCATTGAGTCCTTTTAACTTTGACATGTAAATAGACTTCAGTATGATTTTTGACAGGACCAGTGCATGTCATGTACGTGAGCAGTGGCATAATCTCTGTGCTAGATAGTGAGTGACCTGCCATGTTTTGTCTGTTTCGGGGAAGACTTGTTTCTTCAGCAACCAGTGATGAAGATGCACAGAATACAGGTTTTCTGCTGGGCACTTGGCTGCCAGTGATGAGCTGAACCATCCACAGGGAGCTCGGTGTCTAGTGAACAAGTCGGAATCACCTTGGGAAACTCCAACAGAGCTTTGAGAGATTTGTGTTACAGACTCCAACACCCCAGGCCTGGGAGTTTCCAAGAAACCTTGCAGGACCACAGGAGTCTGTTCTCTGTGCTGTCCTTTCCAAGCCTTCTCCTCCTCCAGTGAACACCCTGGCCCCCAACAGCAGCATTCCCTGCAGCTCACACCCCATCCATCGATTGACAGGTACAACTTCTGAGCAACATGAATGAGAATGAACTCCCAAGGGAATGCATCACCCTCTTACTGGATATGGGTAACTGTCCCACTTACGCCAGGGTTAGGATGGAAGGTTGGCCCCAAAGTGAGCCCACCTGTTTCCTTAGCTGCACGGGGCTGCCTCTAATTTTGTGACTGTGGGCTTTGTCTTACTGTTGGCAATTTCAAACTACAGTCACCTGTCACTTAATGGGGATTTGTTCTGAGAAATGCACCTTTAGAAAGTTTTATCATTGTGCAAACATCACAAGGTGTACACAAACTTAGATGGTATCGCCTGCTACACATCAGGTCTACACAGCATATATACACATGGCATGGCCTAATGCACCTAGGGCCACAATGACCCAATTACATCAGTTTAAACTGCACACGAGAGAAAACAATGCAGCTAAGAGATGCTGTAAACACAAGATGGGCAAAGCTGCTGCCTCCTAGTTTATTTTTTAAGTAGAAGAAATATACTCTTAAAAATGATAAGAGGTGTACTACAACAAACACATAAGCCAGCCATTCAGTAAGTGTTATGCTCTGTGCATAATTGTATGTGCTCTACTTTTACATGACTGGCAGCAAAGTTTGTTTACTACAGTGTCACCACAGACACATGAGTAATGCACTGTGGTATGACGACATTATGTCAACTCCAATGTCACTAGGTGATAGGAACTTTTCAGCTCCATTATCATCTTAGGAGACCACCACAGCACATATGGTTCACTGTTGACTAAAATGTTCTAAAGCAGTGTGTGACTATGGTTCCCACATGTCATGGGGCAGGACAAAGCTTTGTCTTTATGCCTCTGTCGCCACCCTCCACTTGGAGATGCCCTGAGTTGGATGGTGGACTATGATTCCTGGGCCTCAGACAGCCTCACTCCTATCCAGGGCACTGATGGGCAATGTGCCGCAGAGATGTCAATTCCAGAGGCTACGCAGAGACTCAGCCTCCATGTGGTGACCTGGTGATGGTCCCAGAAAAGAAAAAAGAAGGGGGCACTGGCGAGAAAGGAAGACACCTAACACTCGGGCCTCGCAGGAGCCCAGCTTCTCCCACTTCCTTTCCCTCCAGCCCCACCTGGGTGTGTTGTTGTCTCTGGGGACACGAACTCTGTCATCCATCAGGGTTTTCTTCCAGTGGCTCTTTGAGCCAGGTTTTGCAGCCTGGGTGCCTAATTCTGCAGCAAGTGACTCATGTTAGGCTGTGGAGGCTGGGAGAGGAAAGACACCCTGAGGGCAAGGAGAAGAAATTCAGTTAGTGCAGGGGCGGGTAGGGGGAGATAGACACATTGATTCAAACTTCAATGTGAGTGAACTCATTCACCGAGCTCCTTGCCAAGGTCCCACCAATGAGTCAGGGACAAGCTTATTACTCAGACCAGAATTAAGACGGTTGAGAGGGTCTGAAAAAGAGGCTCTTCTGACCTTGGTCTACTAGAAGGGCAGCGCTGTCTGAGAGTGGCCACCTCCACCGGAATCCAGCTGAGGACTGGAAGCCAGGGCCAGGCAAGGGGCTTGTGAAGTCCTCTCCCCACTGGGGCTGGGTATAGCTCCTTTTAGACCAGCTCTGGAGTGGACAGGGCAGGAGCCCTGGGAGCCAAGGGCCCTGGCTGACCTGATTCTGTGAATGTGTCAGGAGGGTGCAATGAGGCTAACGGAAGTAAAAGGAAGGGTCTCAAGGACCAGACCTGGGGATGACCAGGAAGCAGGAGGAAGCCACAACAGCCTTGTTAGCATGTTGCTCCAATACCAGAGCTGGGGAGGTGGGATGAAGTGGCCTCCTGTTGTCCTGGTCCCTGAGATACCTGAGTAAGAGTCATGGTCCCCAGGAGCAGGCATCTGACAGGAAAGCTCCAGCCCCAGTTCCCAATTTTGTCTTCATCTGGTCCGCAGGATGGGAACCTGGTGTTTTCACTTCTGTCCCAGGAAGTAGGTACCTGAGTTACCCAGATACAGTAATGACTGTGAAAGGGTTGGGAAGTGAATCCCTGGAAAGACAAGCAGCCACCACTGCCACTCAGATTACATTCCTGCCTCTTGCACTCTCTTTACTCGGCCCCTTTTCCTTTGGCACACACAGTTGTAAAATGCCAGCTGGGTCCCAATCCAAGGCCCACCTGCCTCACCAGCTGCATGGGAAAGGAGAGTGTGACAAGAGAGGCTACACAACGGGAAAGGTGGCCTCAGGTGTCCACCATTCTGGAGAGCCTCTTCCGTGGTTGTAATGGATGTCTGAAGCTTCACTGCCCGCTCTGCACTCAGCCACTCAGTAACAGACTCTCATAACCCCCTGGGCTCCAGGAGTGAGCAGGGATCAGGACTCCAGCCAATCAGCTCATTCTGTACCCTAGGCAGAGTGACTGACCCCTGAGAGGTACCTGCTTCAGTAATAGGGAAGCATTCAGGATCCACCTTCTGCTCCTCCTTATGAAGGTGACCCCAGCAGGATGGAATGTGAGGTGCAGCAGTCGTTCTGCTGCCACAGGGGGGAGCTCAGAGCTTCAGAGGGCCCCCAAGCCGAGTTTGAGAAGCTGCCAGGAAGCAGGAGGAAGACCTCAAACAGAGACAAACTGGCTCCTAAAAACTCTGTGTGTGGCCTGGGTCCAGCTGCTCCTGAAGACTACCCTGGAAGTTTTCAGTTATGCAAGCCAATACAGTATATTTATTCTGCTTTTTTTTTTTCATAAGCCAATTTGGGTTGGGTTTTCTGTCATCCAAAAATGTCCTGGCTAATAAGTACAGGGGGTGGAATGAATCACAGGAAGATGATTTCTGTACTCTCAAAGGTCCAAATGAAAGGCAGGAATATGTGTGAATGCCATGGGTGTGTATGTGTGTGTGTGAATGTTGTGTGTGTGTGTGCGCACACATGCATGTGCATAAGCATGCAGAATTTTTAAAAAATTTCACCTCTATCCAGTTGTGCTAAAGGAAACCAGGAAAAGAGATTTTTAATCTGGTCGAGCCAGAGTTTTAGAGCAAGAAGCAGCATCTTAGGAAAATCCCATGGTCATAAGGACAGGAACTGAAGACTGGAGATGTGAAACAGGGGGGTGGAGGTTTCTCACCCAGAGCCTGCTGTCCACGCTGCTCGCCCCCACATGGAGATCCTCCTTTGGGAGTTTTTATGTTATCTACAAGTAAAGGACCTGGTTCTTTCCACCAGAATGTATCCTTGTATTTTAAATGCAGCTTGACTCAGCTTTCAAAATCAGCAGATACTACTATAAATACCTGGAATTCGTGCAGCACCGTCACTGCAAAGCATCACCCTGCCCTCTCCTTTCCTCTGCCTGAGTCCTATGGCCTTCTCAGTCCATGGGCTAAGCCTCCGGCCTCTCTGGGTCTGCTTTATCCTCCCTCTGTGGACACCACATCCTCCCAGAGTTCCTGTCAATGGCTCTGTGGCCTGACCTTGCGGCCTCTTACCTATCCAAGCTTTTGGTCCCACAGTTTCTCTCTTTAGATCTCATGGTAAATAACACGAGCCTGGCTGGTGCTCAGAGGATGGGACCCTGACCCAGAGGGCGCTAAAGGTTTTTATTGGATCTCACCCCTCCCTCTGGACCACTATGTTCCACACATTTGGTCCCTGTGTACACACATGCTGGTTCATTCACAGATCCCACGCCCACGCCCACAGGTGTCTCCTTCCACTCCTGCCTGCTTCCTCCATGTGTTCACACACTCAGGCTCCCACGGCTTCTCTTCCTCAGATGCCGCCCACACACCCCTCACCTGGGAGGAAACCGTGTCCTCCGCAAGGAGTTCCTATTCTCAGGTGTGGGGGTAACAAGCACAAGTTATTTTCAAGACTGAAGCAATGTACTTTAGTACATCCTAAGGATATCTCTCAATTCCAGAAAGAAGCAGGAAGTAAAAGGGTGAAAAGTGGGGGCTGAAGGAATGAATGAAGCATCCTAAACTGGGCACATCTTCGGTCCACCTTGCTATACACTCAGTGCCTGGCACTAGGGCCCAGAGACCTATTGCCTGTTTAATTAGCTTTCCAGGTGCTTTACAAATGTGTTATTTATGCTGGAAAATAGTTTATCAGTGTTTATTTCTCTATCTTCAAAATCTATTTCCTGAATTTGATGGAGTAAATTAATGTAAATTAATGTACATATTAATGCTTCCTTTTTTATGGTGCTTGGACATGCTAGGCAAGTGCTCCACCATTGAACTATAACCCAGTCCCCATATTAATACTTACTATTTAGTGTTATATGTACATCCTTGTTAAATACTGCTCTGAAAGTGCCACACACAGTAATTTAAATCTCCACAACCCTACTGGTAGGTATTTACTATAGCACTCATTTTACAGAGGAAGACACTGAGGCTCCAATTTGTCCAAGTTTGCGAAGTGAATGTGGCAGGACTGCAGCTTGGAGCTCAGGTGCGCTGACAGTTCAGCCCTAATCTCAATCACCAAGATGTAAGTAATGTCTCATGCTTTAGCAATCCCCACTAGATCTGAAAGTATTTATTCTTCTGGAACCCTTTGGTTTTCTAAGGTGGCTACAAATTAACTGCTCTTTGAGAAAATAAAATTGTCTCCCATGTATGTGTTAAGTCATCATTGTTCTGAGCCTTTCTTTTAAAATCCATCAAATGTGAGCTTCTCCTGTCTAGATCCATGTCTATTTCATCTTTCCATCCCAGGATTCTGCAGAATATTTCCTTGGTCCTTAAGAGGAGCCCAGTCAATGTCAAAAGGTAGTAAAACAAAATAAAATTCAGGCTTTTACTCTAAGTATGTGCCAAATAAGTTCATGCATATGGGGCCAGCTCCTCCTACTCCCAAATAGTGTTAAATCCTGCAGAGGTCAACTGGTCTACCCACTCTTCAGAGTTCTTTAACTGCTCTTATCAAACATTCAGAGTCTATTATCTGGTTAGAAGGCCACGTGCAAAATATGCTCTTTCCTACACAGACTACAGCCAGACACACTATCTTCCAGATTCTGAAAAGCCATCTCTACTGAGTTGTGTTTCTCATAGGTCAGTGTTCTGCGCAAACCTAATCAAGGGGAGGAGCCAGCCCTTGTACCCTGGACAACACGATACAAAGGAGAGAATGTGCAAACTGAATATGAACTTGAGTTTGAATCATGGCGTGAGTTTTCTCATCCATAACATGCAGTTCTCACTCACTGAGCTGGGTTGCCATGAGTGTTAAGGATGATGTTTTATGAAACAATCAGCATGAAGTTGCCCCTCCCCACCCCATAAGCACCGGGCGAAAAACAGTTCATCACAACTACTTTTTGGCATGTTCCTATTGTGGCTCATGATTCCTCTTGATGAAACAGAACCATGGGGCTGGAGATGTAACTCAGAGCTAGAGCACTTGCCTGGCATACACGAGGCCTGGGGTTTGATCCCCAGCACAGCAAAAAAACACAAAAGCCAAAATAACAGAATTTTACTCCAAGAACCTATTATCCAAGACACACTCATCTTCTTAATGACATTCCGCTCAGGCCTCAGCTTTTTGTAATTACCCAAAGACAGCTTCCACTGAGACAGCCAAGCCTTCTGATCCCCAAAGTGAATTTCTGAGCCCGTCCCTTGCATCCCTGCCATGTTTCTATTTCCAATTTGCTCCTAACCTGGGCCTTGTCTCCCACCCTGGCCCCAGGACTTGTGAGATAGAGCCAGACAATAGAAAATAGAATTCAGTGACACACATTGGTTGGAGGGGGGGAGATTATGAAAATGGAAAGTAAATAAATATGGATGTTGAGGACCTAATTCTGATAAGCGGATTTTCAAAATTAGCCATTTGCAAGAGTAGATTAAATGCATTTAATGTGGTAGGTGGAAGGAAGTCAATTAAGATGCATAGCAAACCCCATTTCAGCAGATTCCGGGGAAAAGGCATCGCAGGCCCCCTTTGCAGTGAGTATGTTTGCCGGGATAAATGCTGAATGCCTTTTAAGAGCACTAATTTGCTGTTGTCGTGCTGGTAAACAGGCCTCCTGGAAAGGGGCCACTGGCTGCCTTCTGTACACAAGGCGGACCAGCAGGACAGAGGAGGGGACCACCAAGGGGGGCCTGACAGGGGTGGGTGGCCAGGCCTGCTGCTGAGGCAGCAGCCCCCTGGACATGTCAGGGGACCACTCACTGTCTGCCAGGATGCAGGAAAGTGCCAAGGACAAAAGAATGACACTGGCTTTCCCATCGTCTTTTCCAACCATCCCCCCCACCACCACCTCAGTCCTCTGCAGTGAGAACACAGATCCCAGAATACCTTGCAGCTCCCTCCATGGCAACAGTCGCCCTCCCTCCCAGCACTGCCTCTGCCTCCTTTCTTACTGTTTCTTGTCCCCGTGGCCCACTCCAGTCCCCAGAGCCAGGCCTCCAGAGAAGGTTGGCACACCCTGGGGCAGGTGGCTGGTCCACCCACCCTCAGATGACAGGCAAGTTGGCATTCACCACACAGGATACGAGGCCCCATCAAGAAGCAGGAGAGGAGACAGAACTCCGAAAGGGCTGGGCTCTGTCCTTCCCTGGGCTACCACAATCAAGACCTCAGAGCCCTGAACAATGCTGGCTGTGTTTTAGGTTTGCAGAAACAGAGAAAAGATGAAGTTTGCTTTACTGTTACTGTGCAGGAAAACCAGAGACTGAAACAAACACATCCTGACATCTGAATGGGATCCCAGTGTCCAGACCTGGGAATAATCTTCAACTAGTTCTGGACTATTCCCAAGTCACCATGTGACCTAATGTCTCAGCCAGGGTGAGTTGTCACGGAGTAAGGGCCTAAAGAACACTCACCAAGCGCCAGCCTGGGCCCAGGTATTTGCCTTCACTTACTCCATTTAATTCTCCCAGCTAAGATGAGTGTCTCATCACACTTAGAGTAAACCCCACATGCTCCACAAATCTGTCTGCTGCTGACCTCATCTTCCCATACTTCTCATCCCTCCTGCCCCATCAGCCATCTTTCTGTTCCCTATATAGTACTCTATACCCGTTCTTGCCCCCAGACCTTTGCATGTACTGTTTGCTCTGCCTGGGTTACTCAGCTCTTATTTACAACAGGCCAGTAACTTGGCGTTTGGGTCTCAGTTCAAATGCCAGCTTCCTAGGGAGGCAACCCCTCCAGTGCCAGTCACCACTCTCCATCAGCCCCAACTTTTTCCTGCCTTCACAGCAATTATGACTGTTTATTTCATTGATTTGTTTCTTATTTTAATCATTTGCATCTTGACACTATGAAACAGAGACCTGTCCTCCCTGGGGGAGAACTATGTTCCAGCATGGAGAATGAACTTGCCCAAGATCACACAGGTGTGGTGCGAAGGCCAAGACTGGAGCCCCCAAGCGTTGCCTGGCATGTGGTGGGAGTGGGGTGAGACAGGGACAGGCTGGACCCTTGGGGAAGGTAAATGGCTCAAACCCAGACAGGCTGGGGGAGGGTAGGGGAAATTAAGGGGAATTCTATCCCCAGAAATGTGACACGTCAGTCTAAGGTGGTGGTTCCCAAATGTTCTGAAGCAAAGGAGTCATTGTTGCCAAGGTCATTCTCACAGCCCTGGCTCTGGGAAATCTCGCTGGGTGCATATGAGGTGGGGCCCAGCATCTGCATATTTAAAAAGCACCCCCAGGTGACTCAGGTGTAGGAGCTACAGGGACTCCATGCTTTGACTGAGAGGGGACACAACATTATCCTGGCCAAAGACCAGCGAAGCCATCCCTGTAATGTCCCCTCCAGAATTATCACACCCCCTCCAATGTCCATCTCAGTTCCTCCTCTTGTCCTCTCAAAACTGAGACGATCAATGCCTGTCGCGCCATGGCTGCTGTCAATTGATGGACTCTGAAAGCCCTCTATGTGTCTTCCTTGGCAGACAGGCAGAAGGAAAGATATATAGTCAAGTTCAAGTTCTTCCTTATAATTCCCATGCCTGACCAGGTCCACCTAGAAGGAGATGGGTCCCCTACAGTGGAACCCAGGCAGAGGGAGAGTGAGAAGCCTCAATGCAAAGGGACAGAGCTCGCTTTGAAAATGTGGGTGGTGATGACCAGGGCTCCGGCTCCCCTCCAGTCTTCACTTGGAAAGAATCTTTTCCAGGAAGCTGCTAGTCTTTCTTCTACCAAGCCCTCAGGTGGGTGGGTAGTCTGGAGAGGTCTTCCAGAACCCAGCTGGGGAACCTAGCGTATGAATGAGATGGATTGTCCCATCTTTGCCATCACATACAAGACACAACCCTAAGACAGATGCTGTCCCATGTATGGCACTTCCCATGTCACTCTGAAGGCTGTTTCCGAGAGGCCTGGGTGAGGAGGGCCACTGTGGCTGTGGCTGCCCTGATCTGTTTGTTATGCTATCTCAGCTCACTGCTGGATGCCACATATCTCACAGGAGGAAAGCTGGGGTGGGCCAGTTTGGTTGTTTTTTATTTTTATTTTTTTGCCACTCTGGAGATCAAACCAGGGCCTTGTACATGCCAGGTAAGGGTACAACCAGGCAGCCAGCACCACAGCCCCAGGGGAGCAGGCTTGGAAATCAGAAATACAAAGATCATTTCTGGAGTAGCAGCCTCCTGCCAGGCCAGTGGTGGCGAACCTATGGCACACATGCTACAGTGGGCTGTTTTATCACTGAAAGCTCTAAAAGGTTCACCATCACTGTGCTAGGCCAAGCACTTAATGGGAGTCATCTTACCTACCTGGCATTCCACAGCACCAGGGACTGAGGTGAGCCAGAAGTGGTGGCACACTCCTGCACATGGGAGGCTGAGGCAAGAGGCAGGAGGCAGGAGGATTGTTGCAAGTTTGGGACCAGCCTGGGCTACAAAGTGAGTCCAAGGCCAGCCTCAACTGCATAGTGAAACCCTGTCTCAAAAAGACAAAAACAAACAAAGCAAAACAAAAACAAGGAGACTGAGGTGGTGAGGCTAGGCAGCCAGGTGACTCCAGAGCCCAGCCTCTCCTCTTGCTCCAGGCCTCTTGGGTCTGTGCGTGAGAGGACTGAAAGCCACACGAGGCAGGTTCAGCTTCTGTGGCGTTGGCCGAGTCCACAGCCAGGAGCAGTGTGGGTGTCCTGCAGGTGGTGGCAAAAGCCAGTTGCTAATATATTAAGCCACTTCTATCCCAAGAGGTGAGTAGCTGTTCCTTTGTTTTCCAGGGGTCCCTAGTTTCTCTGTCCCAGCCACTGTGGCTTCCCCCAGCCTCCAGGGCCACCTAGACCTGCGGATCCTGATAGCCCCTTGTCTTAGTCAGTCTTTTGATGGTTAACTTTGGGTTTCACAAGAGAATTTGGTACAGATCTGACCAAAAGACCTATCTAAACCACAGAAATCACTGTTCCTGCAGAGGCTGCCACCTGGTTCTACAGGAAGACCTGGGAGCCTCAGTCTCTTGCAGATGTGCACCCCACCTGCCAGGAATGATGATCCCAGGGAGCCTTGATTTCCTTCTCCACTCAAAACAACCATAAAAGATAAAGCTTGGTGCTTGCCTTGTGTGGTTATCTGTCCCTGGGAGTCCCCGAGGTCTTCAGGGAGAGCAGAGGCCAGGCAGGTGTCTTTGCAGCGTGAGCACCCGCAGCCTCCCGGGCTGCTGAGCTCTGCCCCCTGCAGGCTGGGACTCAGCTCAGGCCTTCACCAGAGCCCTTTCTCTCCTGACGACCAATATTTTAAAATTAGCCTTCAGTTTTGAACAAGAGCAAAAATCATTAGAATTTTTCATCTGAGACTCATTTTCATCTGTATTTGCAGATCTTTGGCTCGGGGTCTCTGCGGTTTTATTATTTGGTTATTTTTTTCGTCTTTGTTATTGATGAGCTATTTTCCAAATCTAGTTGCCCGTGTTGGCGGAAAGCTTGGGCCTCCCACATGATGCTCAAACTGACCTCCGCCTCTTGCGTGGAGGGGAATTGGGGGTCCAACTCCAGATGGCTTAGGGAGCCACAGCAGGATGGAGGAGGCCGAGGGACACCCTGGAGGGAGAGGAGCCATGGAGCGCTAAGCTAAATAAATGCAGGGCCAGTTATCCACAGCAACCTGGTCCCCCAACGCAGGGGGATAGCTGGGAAAACAGGAAAATACTATCAAACCAGCCACGTGGTGGTGGAAACTGGTGCCCAGCTGGGAGTTTTTGTCTGTGTTTCCTGCACTGCTGGGGGCCAGGGGAAGGATTAAATTCCAGAATCTGACTGGACAAGACAGAGAGGTTGGCACTTGTGAAACTAACGAGTGCAAAAACAGTTAAGAGGAAGGGGTCTGAAGTCGGCAAAAAAGGGAGAGTCAGAATGAGAGCTGGTGCCCGGAGCCACTATCTGTCCACCCCTCAAAGGCCATCCCTGCCCATTCCCCAAAGGGCCTGCTGGGTAATGAGAGCCCGGGTTGTTCACACCCAGGGAGCTTCCTTCCTGTGAGAACATCTTTTTGTCCTTGAGCAGGTGGTGATAGATAGAGCAACGGGCTCGGAGAAGGGAGGAAAGTAGCCCAGGGTCACTCAGAGAATTAATATCATAATTGAGAATAACAACCAGGGCTTCTATTTACTAGATAAAATAGCACCAGGGGATGTGCTGAGAGAGACGAGAAAATAGAATTTGAAATCATTTTTTATTTCTCTGCAAATGTAGTGTTGATTTTTTTCTTTTCTTTCTTTATTTTTTTTTTATTTTTATTTTTTATCCTTCTCTCCCTTGGAGATGCTGTAGCTGCCACTGTCTTTTTTTCCTGTCAAGGCATGGATTGCCAAGACCCAGGGTTTCATTTCTTCTCCCATACCAGGAAGGTTTCCCAGAGGAGGGTGCAGGAATGGGGTCCAGAGTATCATCAGGGGTGGGCCCAGTGCAGCCACCAATTTCTCCTGAGGGAGGGCTCCCTCCACCCCCTGCAGGACAGGTGTGCACCTGGGAGCTGACAGCCACAAGCTCTCCCCGTACGGGAGCAGCTGTTGGCTTCTGAAGGCACCTAGAGACGGAGGTTTAAATCCCAGCTCTGCCCGTAGTAGGGCACTTGAGCAAACTGCTTTACCTCTTTAAGCCTTGATTTTTCTCTTCTGTTAAATGAGGCTGCTCTCCTAAGGTTATCGTGGAGATCAAGCATAACGGATGATGCGAAGCGTCTTAGAGGCAGTAGGCGTGAAGCGGTGGCCACGTTGCCAGAGACACAGTGATTGCAGGCAGTGGTTAAACTGGAAGGGTTCTCAGGGCAACTTGTGGGAGAACTTTCAAGAGCTCAGAAATTAATTGGAGGGTGTTAACTGTAGAAATAAAGTAACAGATGAAAATTACCTCTAAAGAATTACAACAAAGCAATTATCGTGAAAGAAAAATGTAGAGGAGGAAGGAGACACGAGCACTTACCTGTGGCACCAAGGCCCAGGAAAGTGCAGCCCATCAATCAATAGGCCAGAGCCACAGGCATCTCCAGAGCTGCCTTCGGTTACCCTCCCCGTGAGGCAGAGAGGAGCTGAGGCTGACAAGCGGGTGGAGACCAGGGCCGTGCCGGTGAGAACAGGTTCCCACACTAAAGGGCAGATGGGAGGTTAGTGACAGTGGCAGACCTGGATTTCAGTCTGTTCTGTTAATTACGGCTGTGCGATTTTGGGCACATCCTGAAGGTCAGAGAGGGCAAACTCAAAAGATCCTTTCCAGGCCACAAATCTAGGCGTCTCAGTGCTCTGGAATATCAGGGGCAAGGGAAGGGATAGGGGAGGGATCAGTACCAGCTAGACCTGGAAGAGTAAGGGAGAATTTAAGATAAAATACAAGCTAGGCTGGAATCGCTCACTGGTATTAGGCAAGCTGCCCTACCTCAGTGTTCTCATCTGTCAAGTGGAAAGAAGAGACTCTACCTGCTCAGGCTGTTGAGAGGAAGAGTGAGATAAAGCCTGCAAATGCAGGCTCAGCTGACATTATGCGCTGGCATTCTGCCTGCTTCCTGGTCAGCTTGGCCTTGCCTGGGCCCCCTGCCCTCTGTGAGGATTGGGTAGAACATGACACCCATCCCCACCTCCTGGGGCCCTCAGCAAATCCCATCCTCCTGGCCAGAGTGGTTAAAGGAATGGGCATTGACCTAAGCCAGAAAGAATCTGGGGACTTTTACCCAAAATGCTCTCCCACCATGTTCAACACAAAGCATGTGATCTCAGGAATGACTACATAGTTTCACAAGGACCCCTGGATCCAACCATTCCTGAAACTAGACAGCTATATGAACCAACACATTCCTCATTTCCTGAAGTCAGTCTAGTTTATTCTCAGCCTCTACTTAATAAAACCTCTCGCATCCCACCCAATTATCAGCTCATTTGAAACTGAAATGTTCTTTTCCTGAGTACAGACTTCAGAGTAGGGACTGTCGCCTCCAGCCTGCTCCATCATCCCAGCAGGCACCAAGTTGTTGAGCTGCTGCATCATCCCAGCAGGCACCAAGTTGTTGAGCGTGGCCGTTTGCTGCCCCCCTCCACCTACTCAGGGGCTCCACGCACTCCCCTCACTCTTAGGCATTGCCAGGAGCCAGTGCCTCTCAGCTCAGGGGCCCTGTGCAACCAGGCTCAGAGCTGCATTAAATAACAACTACAGCCCTGAAACTGTTCGGATGCATCTACATCAAGGAGGCCAGCGAGAAGAGCCCTTTAAATAGCTCATCGGCAAGAGATGGCAGGGCAGGCAGAGTGAGGCTTCAGCAGCCTTCCCACTGGTTCCTGGGCCTTCTCAGTCTGCTATTAGCATGCCTCACCTCAACCCTGTCATAAATTAATGCACACATTACCAGTTCAACATGTTACTTCTCTAGTTTTGAAAAGAGGAACAGAACATAGAAGCAGACTGTGTTTAACCTAAGGGGTAGGCTTGGTGACAATGGAATTTTAGACATCTTAAAACCATGGCAGAACCATGAAATACACGTCTGGGGACAGAGCAACCTCTCTGACCCTTCTCAAGTCACCTACTGAGGCCCTGCTGTTCTTATTATCTCTTTCACTGACGACAAACACTGTATTCTTTCCTTTCTCCCTGGACGCTGCACTCCCAAGTCCATTCCACACAGAATCCAGTGCAGGTTTGTGCTTGCTCCTCAGGGAGGACCGGAGAGAGAGAGCAGGGCTGGAGCCTGAGTTCTCCGGGCAGGGCTGCTCCCATCCTCCCTTTGTGCCTGGGCATCAGCTGCAGGACCGTGGGTGGGTGGGTGGGCGGGTAACTTTCAGGAGCTTCCCAAGGATAACCTTGTTACAGACCTCACTGCATGGCCACGGGCCTCCATTCCACTCATGGGGCCAGGCTCGCCAACCTCTTCACCAAGTCCCAGGGACTGCCCCCCAGGGCCTCGGGTGAATTCGCCCAGTGAATCTTCCAAACTAGCTCAGGATCAGTACTGTTATTGTTTCCATTGTACGAAGGGGGAAAGTAAGAACCAGAGAGATCCAGTAGCCCCCTCAGTGTCACTCAGGAAGGGAACGGCAGACAGCATTCATGCCCAGAGACACTGGCTCCAGGGCCCAACTTTGACTCCTCCACTGCAGGGCCTACACTTGACCCCTCTTGCTATCTCTGTTGGCTGCTGTGTATTGCCTACCATATGCTAAGGATTAAGATGGCAACTAGTCTTATTTCATTCTCTCTACATAACCATGGGACAGGTTTCTGCCATGTGTGGTTCAAGAACTGCCGAGTTGTAACAGCCTTCAAAGAACTGTTTTCATTTTACTTTTTGATTTTTAAATTATAGATTCTTAAGAGGTTGAAAAGATAGTACGGAGAGGTCCCATTTACCCTTCTCTGGGTTCTTCTCTAGTGGCTACATCTTAACTTCAGTATGACACCAAGGCCAGGCAACTGGCATTGGTACAATGTGTGTGTATTGTTCCATGTCATTTTGTCGCTGTGCAGATTTGTGAAATCACCACAACAATGAAGATGTAGAATTGGTCCATCATCATGGCTCTGCAGCTGTTACTCCACAGTTACACCCACCACCGCCCCCTCCTCTGTCCCTAGCCCCTGCGTGCAACCATGAATCTCTCAATAATTCTACCACTTCAGGAATATTACATAAATGTTATTTCTTTATATTGGCTTTTTTGACTCACAAAGGTCTTATTTTAAAATAAACACTTATTGAGTACCTAATGTATATCAGATACATGTTATTTATCTCACAATTTTTTTGGTTGTAAGTGACAGAAACCAATTCGAACTATGTTAGAAAAGGGAATGTATTGGCTTAGGCAACTAACAGGCCCAGAGGTCTAGGGGCTTCTTAGAACAGCTTTTAATCCCCGTGTTTTGGTACTACTTTCCTCTTTGCTAGTTTGTCTTGCTGACTCTCACCACTTGGCAGCCACCAGTAGCTCAAGCCCCACAACCTGCTAGCTGACTGACCCAGGGGAAAGTATACTCCTTTCCTTGATAAAGTTCCAGCAAGTCTTCTGACCTTGACCATGATTGGCCTATCTTGGTGTTGACCTGACTTTGAACCAATCACTGTAGCTGGTGGTAGTTTGTCATGCTCTAACTGGCTAACCCTTGACCACACATCTTCTCCTGCCCAAATCACAGGAATTGAGGACATAATAGGGGTGAGGGATAAGGAAATTGTGGGATGCCAGAGGAAGGTGGAATAGATGTAAGGCCTAGGGAATAGAGGATGGTATTCTACCACCTAAGTTTAACTAGTTAATTTTTGAAAATATACTCAGAAAAGTGAATAACCTGTCCACAGTTCAGAGCTCTAGGTCCTAGGAAATAGCCCTACAGGGATTTGAATGTCCAACTTCTGATTCTTGTTTGTATGCCTGTGCTCTATTTCCATGTTTGGGCACAAATTGAAAGGTCCAGTATCAAGCAAAGCAGGGCATTCCCCAACTTTTGCACAAGTGTTTTAGCTTCTGCCTTGGCCTACCTGTGGTCTTTGGCCTCTTGGAGATGTGGCAAGTGGATCTCTGCCGGCCCCGAGGAGGCCCCTTTTGGCTCTCAGCCTGGGACGGAGCTGCTCAGTCACATCACCACGAGTGTGCAGACCTTGGCACCAGCTCTACGCGTGGGCCGCCACGTGGCTCAGAGGGAGCCAGGGAAGAGACGGCCGCCGTCCAACAGAGAGAACAGGCAGATGGAGCTGGTGACTCAGCCCGGAGGCCAGATGTGGCCAGATGAGAAGAGTAAATAGGAAGGCCAAAGGCCAGAACTGCCAAGGCCCCCTCAGAGCCTGGTGGGCACGGCAGAGCCGGGGCAGTGACAGACAGGCGGGAGATGGGGATGGGGGAGATGGATGGCCCCATCAGGCTCGGTGGAGTGAGGAAAAGCGGACAGATGGTCTCGTTAAGGAAACCAGCCTGCATGATGGAACAGGGCTCTGCGTGGAGCAGGGGACCAAGGCGGGCTCCTCCCTGGGTGGGGCCCTCCAGGCCTGGGTCAACCTGACAGGGTCTTGGGTCCTGCCTACCTTCTGCCTACGGCGGTTCCCAGGTCTGGGCAGGCCCTTCACTGGGACACAGTGGGTAGAACGCAAACCCTGCTCTCAGGACAGCTCCCCGGTCCTCATTGCTGACAACACTGTTTTTCAAGCACCTGCTGCCAGTCATGGGCTGAGCGCGTGGGCGCATCACCTGCACATGGCAACAGCTGTCCTGTTGAACTGGAAGCCCCTCCCATCGGGTCCCCACATTTGACTCTTCCCCAGCTGTCACCCCCTCCTCCCTACAGTGGCCCCTCACTCTTGAGCCCAGGCACCATCTGAACTCATCATAGCCTCATCGCCATCTGAACTTATTGGTTTTGTAACCCTGCTGACACGGGAGCTCCTCTGGGACAGACTCTGGGTCAGTCTTGCCTGTGACTATTTCCTGGGACCTAGGTCAGTGCCTGGAACATATTAGGATCTGAATGAATGTGTGTGACCTGAGTCCTCAGAGCCCAGAGAGGTGGAAGTCCAACCCTTCTGCCCTGTCCCTCCTCCATTTACTCCTCAGTGCTTACTACCATCTCACGTCCAGCATGCTTGTCTCCTTCATTGTCTACAAGACAAAGTTTGTGACAAAGGCAAAGTTTGTCCCAGTGCTTTGTTGGTTCAGTGAATGGTCCCTGGCTGATACTGTCACCTGAGGAAGCTGAGAGTAGAAGGAAATCATCTGCCCTCCAGAAGGCCAGGAAGGGACCCAGAGGAAGATACTTGTGCTGTTTTAAAAAGCCAGGGCCAGAGCAGAGGCCAGCACTGGGCTGCCCATCCCTGAGTTCGTAGGCCCATTGAGGCTCTTTCCCTGACCCTGCCTGTCCTGGGCCAGGGCAAGAAGTGACTAGTGGCCTCCAAAGAGGTTCAAATCCTTGGAACTTGGAAAGGGGGACTATTTAGGTGTGATTAGGTTAAGGATCTGAAGATGGGTAAGTTATCCTGGGTTATCTGGGTGGGACCTAGATATAAACATGAGTGTCCATATAAGAGGAAGGCAGAGGGAGACTTCAGTGTAGAAACAGGAGTGGTAATAATGGAAGCAAAAGGTTGGAGCAATATAAAGACAAGATCATGAACCAAGGGCACAGGTGGCTCCCAGAAGCTAGAGAAGGCCAGGAAACCAATTCTCTTTTCAAGCCAGCTCCCCAGCCCTGTTGATGCCTGGTTTGAGCCTAGTGGCACTGATTTTGGACCTCTGGCCTCCAGAGCTATGAGAGAATGAATCTGTGTTATTTAGAGTGTCACCAAGACAAAGTGTTTCAGTTTTTGTAAGATGAAAAAGTCCTGGAGATCTATTGCACGATAATATAAATATACTTAACACTACTGATCTGGACACTTAAAAACGGTTAGGAGGGTAAATTTTATGTTATATGGTTTTTACCACAATTTTTTTTTAAATTTAAAAAAGCCACTAAACTTAGGGCAATTTGTAACATGACAGCAGCTATAGGAAACTAACACAGCCAGCCTCCAACGGACCATTTCAAGGTGCACCCAGCCTGTGTTTGTCTCAGAATGGCCCATCCAGGGCCCTGGGTGAGCCTCCTATGGAGCAGGAAGGGGATGACGACATATCAGGCTTTGTCAGCTGTCTGGGCCACAGAATCTGAGCTGGTCCCATGCAGCTCACCTCCTCCGTCAGCACATCCCTAACAGGTGGGCCCTGTGCTCGACCCCCCAAGGTCCCCACAAGGAAACTCAGCCTCAAGGATAGGATGGGAGGGGTTCAGGGTCACACACCAAGTAGCAGAGCTGGAAATTTGAACCCTGCGTTCTTAATCACATGAATCCCTTCAGGCTGATTCAGCCAGCGGCTCATAGCCAAGGCCAAAGGCCCCCAAATGCCCAAACACCGCCTTTCAGCAGCTTATGAAAGAGCCATAGAATTGCCTGCTCTCTCTCTGTTTGTAACCAGGCAATCTCTTCCAGTTAATCATAGACCAGCGAGTCTCATTCTGTCCTGATAACGCCCACAAGTATATCTGAGATTGCCTGGAAAAGTACAGAAAAATGAGTTAGCTCATATGCTCGGAGTCATTCTCTAGGGCCCCAGAGCATAGCCTGGGCTGGTGGGTGGGTGCAGGCCGGAACCCGGAGGCCGCGCCTCGCCCCCAAATAGACTCTGCTTGGCCTGCACTATATTCAGTATTATTTTTAATTGGTGCCTGACATTTAATACCAGAATATTTCTCTTGAAATCTGAAGCCAAGAAGACACTCAGCTCCATCTCTGTAGCTCGGGTCAAGCCAAGCTGTGCTGCAGCCGTCAGCACCTCCAAGTCCCTGGGTTTGTCAGATGGACACCGAGTTCTTGCTCGCTCCACATCCACAGCGGGGGCAGGGAGCTCTCGTCGCACAGTCACCTAGGGAACCAGGCTGAGGGGGCATCACCAGCACTATCTGTCAGTGGCCTCTTAGATACATGGACAGGTCCACTGCTGCCTCAGGGAGAAAGAAACAGCAAAGGAGCAAGGTGGAGGCTGTGCGGCTTCAGCACACACCTGACTTCTGCTCAGATCTCATCAGCTGAAACTGGTCATATGGCCCATCTGCTCGCTAACAGAGGGGCCAGGAAATACCGGCTTTTGTGACCACTAATTTTTCTAAATCCAATATTGGTGAGCGCTCACCTACCACACCTTCCCATTTGGCAACCATTCACTGGAACAGAGCGAGCCCCCACGCTGCCCCCTGCCCCACATTCCCTGGAAAAGTGTTTGAGATGTGCATCGTACGATTCCAAGAGGCCTCATTCATAGGGCGGTTTTCAGAATGGTGCTCCCCGCAGTCATGGGGTTCACAATCTGTAGGACTCCTCCCAGCAGCCCTTCCCTCCTTAGACAGGCACACATGTTTTAGTTCATCCCAGTGCCAGGCTGACTCCTTCACTGATGTCCCTGTAGCATTTCTGTTGCTTCCTCTGCCTTAGAATCACTAAGTGGATCCAAATGGAATGTTGACTCCTCACCAGTATCACCTTGCTAAAGGATAAAGTCCAAGCTCTTCTACAGGACATACGAAGGGTTCACAAATGCGCCTCAGCTTCATTTTCCAATCGCATCACTCCTGCCCCACCCTCACCGCTGGATGCCATGTGACCCACTGCTCCTGTCAGTGATTCCCAAAGTGAGTTAGATGACTCACTGGGCCCCCAATGTGTTCTGTAACGCAAATCAGTCTAAAGAACTGGGCACACGTGTCCCGTTCAAAGCTCTATTGAAGGCTCTGACGACTCGTGCAGTGTTGAAACCAGTGTCACTTTGCTGAACCTAATGTTTGCACACCTGTGAATGGGAAACCCCTGACATCCCAGGAGGAGGGATGTCCATTCACCCAACACATCCTGTCCTTGTGTTTGTATCTCTTTTCCTTCCTTGCTCCTCCTTCTCCAAGTCAGTTTAACAACTCCTAATCCTGCAAAGGCCCTTTCTGAAGATTCTCCTGATGGCCTGTGTCATGCTGAATAGTCCTATGCTGGGATCTCTGGACCAGTACTGATACAGAAGAGGGCTCTCACCCACTGATGTCGTACATCATGCTGCTTCCTCTCCACGGCTCACACAGCTTCCACTACCCCTCCCTAAAAGGGGGAATTCTGTACCCACTGGCACTCATTAACTGTGCTCCTGCTTTCTCCCTTCCCAAGATGGCCAGGGCCTCTGGATATCTATCCACAGCCGGACTCCTCTGAGTCTCAGAATCATTAAATTTCAGGCTGTTTGTGTGGCTCAGTGGCAAAACATTTGCCTGGCATGCACAATACCCTGGCTCCCAGGATCACACACACACGCGCGCGCGCGCGCACACACACACACGGTACGTCTAACGACTCATTTGTTTCCTCTTTCATCCATTTATTCAGCAAGGGTTTCTAGAACTCCTGCTTATGTGCCAGGTACTATTTTAGACACTGGGGAGACATCAGGGAGCAAAACAGACAAAGGTGCCCTTTCCATGGCTGCTCACACGGAGGTGAAGCGGAGAAACAATAAGCAAACATTGGCTCTGTCACGTGTGATACATAGATGATGAGGATCGGAGCTGAGCCAAGTGGAGAGAGCATGCAGGGGTTCAGGGGCCCATCCTGGGTGGCCTAGGGGCATCCATCTTTGATAAGGTGACATTGAACTGAAATCCCAGGAAGACGGTGAGGGGCTCTGCTGAGAGAGCCTTCCAGATCAAGTGCCAGGCATGGTGGTGCACCCTTGTAATCCCAGCACTTGGGAGGCTGAGGCAGGAATATTATTTGAGGCCAGCCTAAACTACATAGCAAGACCCTGTCTTGAAAAGAGAAAAACAGAGAGACGGAAACAGAGAGAGAGAGAGAGAGAGATGCCCCACGTGGAGCCAGTGGGCAAGGCTGCAGGGGGCTGGTTCTACTGGTTCTAAGCAGTGTGCTGAATCCTAGATAAAGAGGAGCTGAGGAGCCTCCAGAGGCTTAAAGACAGATCCATCCGCTGCACTCCATGTAAGGAGACACCAAGGACAGAAGCCCACCGAAACCAAGACTGGAAGAACAGCAGCAGCAGTGCAGAGCCTCCTCCCACTGACTGATACCTCCCAGATCAAGGGCAGAGACCTGTCCCTGAGCCCACATCCCCCACCTCTAGAGCTGGCAAGGACTGAAAGATGGGCAGACATGTGACCAACCTGGAGATGTACATTCTTATCTGCAGAGTGACCTCTCTGGGTTTCAGTTTGGGATGGGCCTCAGTAGTCTTCAGGAAAGCTCTGGACTCTGAAAGTCTCCATTGCTATAGGAATCTCTGCAGACTTACATGGTGATTGTTCACAAGCAGTACCAGGTGCTGGACGTAACACTTCCCGGTCCTGCGAGCCAGCTCAGGGCAGGAGGCAGTGACCTCCTCCACATACAGCACTGGGTCATGCCTGGCACGTTTTTGTGAACAACGAATAGCTCATGTGATTGCTCCCACTGCTCCATGAGGAAACTAGGGCTTGGAGGAGTTAAGGACTGAGCCAAGGGCTCGAGTTCCCTGCCTGTGCCCCCGCCAGTACCCATCCCCCGCCACTCCGAGAGGGAAAGCTGCAATAGTTTCCCTGGCTGCCTTTGGGGTTGCCCAGGGGTCTCTAGTCTGGCCTTGGAACTTGGCCAGGCACCCGGTGTCACCCATCCCACTACCTCTGTCCCCAACCCTTCGCTTCAATTCGTGTGCCAGATCACTGTAGGTCATACCCTGGCGGGCTACCCCGGGAAGATGGGGCAGCAAGCAGGTGGGCTGAGCGGGTTCTAGGGGCTTCGCTACCCAAAGCCAACAGGGTGGAGGGGAAGGGGACCACGACCCTCCTTATGCTGGGTGACCCGCTCCCCCAAAGCAGATTCCAGCCCTGTGTGCCACCTGCGCGGTGCATCATGGGGCTTGTCTTTCTTGCCAGCGCCCAAAGTCTTCTGCTCTTGAGGCTTAAGGGCAGTTCTAGGGAGAGGTTTTATCGTTGCTGAGGAAAGAGTAAGTAATGCAAGATGGGGAGAAAAGCAGATTCACCGAGTCCTTTCTGGCGAGCAGGCACCACTGACAGAGGCAGATAGATGACCCGCAATTACCCGCCTGGGTCCCCCGCCCCATCCTTCGCCCCGGCTCCCGCCCGCCCGCCCGCCCGGTCTCCAAGCAATTTCAGACTTTTTTGTACAGCTAAAACAGCGAGTGTGTACGATTTCTCTCCTCGGCAGAAGCGGCTTTCAGGTGGCGGGGAGGAGGCTGAGGAGTGTTTATTCGCGAACAAAGGCAGCTGCAGACAAGGAGAGCGCAGCCCTCCCCCAGCCGCCGCTGGCTCGGCTCGGCCCAGGCTCAGCCCAGGTCCCGCCTCGGGCCGGGCTGCCGAGGGGGATTTTCATTGTGCACACCCGGCTTGGTTTCCGCAGGACGGGTCGGGCCCAGGACAATGAGGGGTTGGGGGGCTGCGCTGGTGGGAAGCGGGTCTGGTGATCTGGGCAGGGGCTGTGGGAGTCTAGAAAGCCGACCGCGGGGACTGTCGCCCACAGTTTACAACCACACAGGCCCTCTGGGGTCTTTTGTTGGAGAGAGACGGGAGTGAGGGTAGCAGTTTGGGGGCGAGGCCTCTGCTCCACGCTGCAGGCCACGGTGACCTTCGGGCCCATTGCCCAGCGTGGGCTGCGCCAGCCAGTCAAGCAGCAGACCCTGGTAAAGGGTGTGCAGCCTCTGAGCCCAACCCTCCCAGCCTCCCCCATCCCCCCGCCAGCCCTGTGGGAAAAGGGAGCACCCAACATGAGACTTTCCAAAGCCCTGATGCAGTACAGAGCTGTTCCCGGCGCCTGCCATCAAACTGCCATTTCAGGATTTTGGTCACATCTGTGTTCCACGTCTACGTTCATTTACCTTTGTTTGTTCTGTCTTTTATTTTTTTAAAACTGGGTTCAGTATCACGATCACATGATTCCAAAGGCAAAATAAGATTAAAAGCGGAGTGGAGAAAGCTCTTTTCCACCCTGCCCCATCAACTACTACTCTTGGCCCTCCACAAAAGACGGGTTTGTTGGTTTATTTATTAGGGTTTGTGTCTATCTGTCTCAAGCATCTCTGTTGAAGTACAACAAATATGAAGGCATATTCTTATTTTCCTGCTTTCCTATACAAACCTAAAATAGCCTATCATGTTCTCATTCTCTGTCTCTCTCTTCCCCTCCTTTCTTCCCTCTCCCTTTTATTTGGTACCGAGAATTGAACCCAGGGCCTTTGTCTGTTTTTATTTTGTGA
>RJWM01013596.1:0-53149 GCA_004363535.1 Dasyprocta punctata
CAACACATGCACTAGAATCTTTACAGTTCTAATTTCACTCAGATTCCATGTTTTTGTTTTAAATAGTGGGTGTTTGTACAGTTTCTAAGACAACATACACAAAGCCAACCTCGCTTTTGAGAAATGGATTCAAAGGAGACCTAAAACTGAATACAAAGCTAAACCAACATTCTTAATTTAATCAAAAAACCTGTAAGTTCTTAAAATGTACCTTGTATCACAAGAATTGTTTTCCAAAAAGCAATACAGAAACTGTTAAGACTTTGGTCACTCTTAGGAATGGACTAGAATGCTTTTTGCATGAATAGATGTGCATGAGTCTTTTGAGGGCCAAGGGTGAAATGTTATAGTTTGTTTCTGGATGTCCCCCCAAAGCCTCATGCAGTGATAAGTGGGGCTTTTTCACAGGTGGCTGAAGCTAGAGTGTGTGATTCTGGGATTAAGACTGACTACTTCCAACAGAGTGAAAAAAAAAAAAAAGAATGAGAAAAGAATCTAGCCAATTCTCCCT
This sequence comes from Dasyprocta punctata, assembly GCA_004363535.1. NCBI lineage: Eukaryota > Metazoa > Chordata > Mammalia > Rodentia > Dasyproctidae > Dasyprocta > Dasyprocta punctata. Next base: position 512 of record RJWM01013596.1, read on the forward strand.
CAGACAAAAGACTTCTATCTACAATATAGAAAGAATTCAAAAAAATCAGGCTCCCCAAATTCAAAGACCCAATCCAAAAGGGGGCATCTGAGATGATTCACCCTTCCCAGATGAAGAAATACAAGTGGCAAATATATGAAAAAATGTTCAACATCACTGGTCATTCAAGGAATGCAAATTAAAACAACACTGAGATTCCATCTCACCCTGGAAAGAATGGGTTCCATCAAGAAATCAACCAATAACAATTGCTGGAGGGGCTGTGGGCTAAAAGGAACCCTTCTCCACTGTTGGTGGGAGTGTAGACTGGTGCTACCATTGTGGAAATCAACATGGAAATTCCTCAAAAAACTAGGATTAGAGGTCCCATTTGACCCAGCTATCTCCCTTGTGGGTATTTGCCTAGAATTAAAAACATCACACCACAGGGATATATGTGTACCCATGTTTACAGCAGTACAATTTATCATAGCTAAATCTTGGAAACAACCCAAGTGGATACCAACTGAAGAATGGATAAAAAAAAGTGGTATTTTTATACAATGGAGTACTTCTCAGCTATAAAGAAGGATAAACTTGAGACTTTTATAGGTAAATAGATGCAAATGAGATCATACTCATAAGTGAAATAAATCAGACTCACATGTGCAAATGTTGCATTGTCCCCCTAGTATAAGAAACTGAAAGAGTAAGTAAGATCCAAAATGTACAATAGATATTGTGAAATGCGAATATACTTCTCAAAAACAAAGAACAACTAGGATAGGGAAAAGGAGAAAAGAAGGGAGGGAACAGATATACAAGCTATCTAAGATAATTATACTACTAATTTCTATTAGTTCATTGAAAAGAATGGTGTGTGCTTACATTATTTGATCAATTTTTCATGCCTATATTTTGTAACCTGAGAAGCTACTTTGAAGATAATACATAATATATTAACCATTGTTAATCTCCTACTGTCTTGTTTTGAAATTCTGTATCATTGTTTTTATTGTTTTTTCTTTTTAATATTAAAAAAGAGTGTGCGATTACTAAATCAGTCTACTGACTGATTTGGCACCACCCTAATGGCAGTAACCCAGATAGATTATAAAAGGGGCAGAAAAATGTGCTAAGGTCCCTTGTTTGTTTTGCTATCTTCTGCCCACTATGAACTGCTTCTCCTCTGAGATGCCACCTTGCCTTGGAGCCAGCCGATTAGGGATCAAAACATCTACAGCCTGTGACCAAAATAAACCTTTCCTCCTTTATCTTTGGGTGTTGGGTATTTTGTCTCAGAGAAGTGAAAAGTAACTGAAACAGTAGTTCTGCAATGATCCTTTAAAGAGATTTAGAGCAAAATGGGAATTCAGAGCTTACACAGGAGATGAACCAGGAAACAGAAACAAATCATACCAAATTTGAAATTAAACATGGATGCCTTTAAAGCAGAATCTGCAAACTCTACACAGTAAGTAACTATTGTGCAGCATATAAACTCAGAATATTCTTACTTTTTAAGTGCTTTGGAAAAAATCCTAAGAAAAATACTCATGACATATAATAACATACTAAATTCAAATTTCATGTCCAATAGTGAAATTTTACTCTAACACAGTCATCCTCATTTGTTCAATGTATCATTTTAGCTGCCTTTGCTTTACTTTGGCAGAGGTGAATATTTGTTACAGAGATTGTATGGCATGAAAAGCATGAAACTTTTACTATCCTGCTCTTTACAGAAAAGTTAGTGAGAATGTCCAAAGAAAGCCATGGATTCAGAAATAGCAGTAAACCCTCTACCTGTCGGGATAGGAAAGGTATATATGACCTAGAAATAACATAAATGTTTGTGCCTTGCATAGTGCTTCAAGGAAGACTTGCTGCACTCTTCTATTTGGGTACTGAAGCTTATATTTCCCTTTCTGACAATCTCTCAGTTACCACTCCTCAGTTTCTTTCACCAGGGATTCAGGACAAATGGTCCAAAGCTATAATTTTATAATTTAGATATTTTAAAAATTAGTTTTAAAGAGGATTTGGTGGGATACTTTGGAAACTTTAGGGACATGCTCAATTAATGAAAACGGACTTCTAAAAACAGTCTCTTTGTAAACTGTAGGCTTACAGGTAGTAGCTTAAGTTATGGTAGACTTTTCATTCATGTGGTTGAGTTTAAATTGATGTGATTTACTAGCACTAAGGCTCATAAAAGATGACTGGGCTTGGAAGCATGCCAATAAAGATTTCCTGATTACAGCACACTGACAACTTCGGATTATCATTGGGAAATTAGTGAATGAGGCAGACCGGATGTGACATTAGAGATTAGTTTTATGAATTGGATTTATCACTGGCTTTAAATTATGTCTGAAAGAAAGGATGTTGGGATAATTATACAATAGAGGGCAGATTAGTTTATAGTACTTAAATGTGTTCATTGATAAAATTCACGTAGAAACACTGCGCAAGGAAACACTTCAAGTTCTTGATCCTTAAACCATTATATTAAGCATTCTATAGGATTTTGCTTTTCATCCATTGTAGAAACATTTATCCAGGGTTTATGAAGTAACTTACTACACGGCAAGTCCTAGGTATATGCAAGTAGATAAGATATGATCTGTTTTCCCAAATAATTTATTGCTATAGAAAAAATATTTGGATGAACTCAAAAATTAAAAACAAAAAAGGTAATAAAGAGTTCATAGATAAAATTGAAGAATTTTTTAGTTCTATCATGACACAAAAGGAGTAGTCATTTCAAGATAAATATGCTAATATCTATAAGCATTTGGAGTTTGTAGTAGAAAACACTCTAAGCCAAAACAAAATTATCAAAGACCAAGCCAAGACCAATAACCATTTTTCAATTCTAGTCAAAATAGAAAAGGCTTAGATGGTACATTTTGAGCACTGATTTATAAAGGTGTTAATCAAGATAAGCTACCAAATGTCAATGGTCAGAATCTTCCCTTAGTCAAATCTATAACTACAAAAACTGATAAATATGCAACATGTAGAAATATGGTTTAATATGTATTTGTCAAACAAACTCATGTCTCTACTTTTTGACCAATTCATACTTTGAATATTTTTGAAAAATACAATTTAGGAAATTCTGGCCAATGTTCAAAAGGGTATTATCTTGACTACATTGAGTCACAAAACAGTATGAGGCAAACAACTTGCTACAGGCAATTTTAACCCTCTGTACTGGGGAGGGCAAGACCATGGATGTTCCCAAATCCAGCCCTTTGTGAACTTAGTATTCCTCACCATCTTGACAAGCATGATGGGATTTTCTAAGACTCTCTCTTCTGAAAAGGAAATACTTTAAAATATTCAATGTAAGAGTCATTTTCTATGTGTAAAATGGAGCTAACAGTAAAGATAGTGAAAAATAAAATAGCAGTTATAAAGTAAATGCTACCTAATAGGGATAATGTAATATCATGAAAATTTGAATTGTGTAATATTTATAAAGTGTTGTGTGTTATTTTATTGCTATTGTTACCCACAATTACTGGGAAGAACAATGGTGCAAATACCAAAAACTATTTCATTTGAACTTTGGTATTAGTTGTGTAAATTTGCGTTCAGCAGTTAACTTTTTTCCCCTCTAATAAAACCTGCCACTGTTTTCAGTTTTTGCTTATTCATTCAGCAATGTATTCAATAAAACTATTCATTTATGTAAGTATTTAGAGTCAATTCTATCATCCCCATTTTTTAGGACTATGCTGAAAATCCAAATATATCTGGATCCCTCCCTGCAAGATCACAAGGGAGCCAGACAAGTCAGAGATTAAGGTGTCTGCCATAATACAAGTATATTCAGACATGGCAAGGTAAAACAACTCAGTGTTAAAGGCCTCCCTCAGAGAGGTAGTGCTTAAGCATAATTGTTAGCAAACACTAAAATTCAGCTTGGTAAGAAAGGTGAGAGTCAGAATCATTCTAGGCAGAGGAAAAATGGAAAAATGGTAATATTTTATTAATTGCATTTTTTTTCTGAAACCGTGAATACATCCTGAGTATTTTTTCTGGCCTCTTCAAAATCCAAAGCAGTAATAAGAATTTAAGTGCAGTTTATTAGTGAGGTGAGCCCAAGAAGCATTGGGCGTAGGGGGAATTAATCCGGGAAAGGAAAACATACCTAATAAAGGAACTATATCAAGCCTGCCTGTTACCACTGTGAGTAAATGTAACAGCTACACTGAAGGATTCTGGGAGTTGCTGTAGACTATAGCCCTCAGAGTTATTTAATCAAGGATAAGGGAATTGGAATATATATTTATGTACCAACTTTTTCACTCATCAGGTGAGGACTGTTGGGATAAAAAGAGCTCTGGCAACTGGAAGTCAATCTTGCTAAAATGGTAAGATATAGGTTGGAGTTGTGAGGTGGAAATTCTTGCAAGCATTAGAATGACTGTCACATTTGGTACATCTGCAAAGCCAAACTATTGACCAGGGATTTAGCTCAGTGGCGTAGCGCCTGCCTGGCAAGTGCAAGGTCCTGAGTTTGATCCTGGTACGAAAAACAAAAACAAAACAAAAAAAAAACTAAGCTATTAGGGAGAGGAGTAAATGATGTTAAACAAAGTTCTTAGGTTTATTCTAAATGTTATGGGGCCTCATAAAATTGTTTTTGAGACATAAGAGAAATAAGTTTGGTTTTATGAAGTCTATTCCTGCTGTCTGGGGTCTAAGTCAGGGGCAGGTAGATGTAATTTAGAAGATGCTGTGCATCTGACAAAAATGCTGGGCTGAGCTACAAAAGAAGGAAATGGAGGAGGCAAAGGAGATTCCAAGTATCTGTCTTGGGTAACTTAAATGAAAGTAGGTGTTACCTTTTACCTGGATTGAGAATCCAAGAGAGATAAACAGGATTTTTGAGATAAAAGTCAACGTGAGTATATTTGGAAATTCTGACTTTGCAGCCTGCTGAATAAATCTGGAAATCAAAAGACATTTCTAAGCTAGAGACATTGCTTTGAGAATTCTCAGGACACATACAACCCTTGTAGCAATGTGCTAAGTGAAAGAGAAGGCAGGTAAGCAATTACGCAAGACAAAAGTATTATCACAAAATGCCAGTTTCCAGGAAAAGCTAGAAAAACCAACTAGGTGGTCTTCTGACCTTAAATCCAAATGATGTGTTGATATTTAGTAGTTGGATAAAGAAGGCTAAGGGTGGAGCACTCCTGGCAGAAGGATGACTTTTGTGTGGACAAAATATAAAAGGGTCAAAAATGGAACTTGTTCTAATACTATAAACAGCTAAGTTAGATAGAAATTAATATACAGTCAGACTGGCAGTGGGACCTTAAAGAATTCCATACAAAAAATAGAGACAGGAAAATAGTGGCTGGAGGCAGCAAATGTGAAGAGAATCAGGCCTCAGGACGGAGACCTACAAAATAAACAGCCACTTGAGATAATACTGTTCATCACACCACCTGGGCCAGTAGGCCAAGACACTTAACAGGCACATAGATAGGTGACCAGAATATCTGGACCCATGCTCTCCTCCCTTGCCAAAAATGTCTTTTTTTCTTTTCAACTACCCTCTCTACATGACTTATTGCCCTGTTGGATTAATATTAGCTAAGCAGCTACACTTGTAATCCTATATGCTGATTGTAGTTTGACCCATGTTGTACCTACACTATGACTTTGCTGTATAAATTACCCCTGATAAAGAGCCTTAGTTGCAATTCAAAGCCTCTATTGTCTCTCAGAAGCATTCTCTTTGTAAACTTTTCCTATTCTTGATTTCTTTTGTCCCTTGGAATTCATTCTTTGGTAATCGGGGTATAATGATATTTTTCCTATGTCACTAAATTAGTGTAAAACCGTTTGAAATTTACCTTTCCATTATTTCTGAAGAAAATTACTCCTTGAGAATGAATGGGTAGCTGGGCATGGTGGCTCATGCCTTTAATCCCAGCACTCCGGAGGCTGAGGTAGGTGCAGCATTGTGAGTTCGAGGCCGGCTTGGGCTACAATGTGAGCGCAAGACCGGCCTGAGCTACATAGTGCGGCCCTGCCTCAAAAAACTAGGGCTGGGAGTTTGGTTCGGTGGCTTAAGCACCTGTCTGGCAGGTGCGAGGTTGTAAGTTCGATCCCTGCTGCCACAAAAAAAAAAAAAAAAAAAAAAAAGAGAGAGAGAATGGGACATCTCTGAACTCCAGAAACATCTTTACACCTAGTATCTAGCATATATTAGGTACTCAATAATAGTTAATTAAAATGAGGGGGTCTCTTCAAGAACATAAGACAACATAATTTCAGAGAAATTAATCACCTAGTTAAGAGGGAAAAAACTTGTGACCAGGTAATTTTATTCACTCAATAACTGTGTAATCCAAATATTACACAAATTACAAGCTAGCTCTGATACCTATTTTTTAAGGCATGACCTATAAGAAGGCCTAGCAGACCAAAGTAATGTTTATCATAGGGTCCTTCATTATGGAAACAGTCCATGTAAATTCAAAGGCAGCCTTATGCAGACTTCCTATTCATTTAAACAAGGTCTTCCTACTGAGTCCTGGTTACAGGTGTTCTATTACAAACATATTATTCCACGTAAACCATCCCACCTTTCTGGAGGCTAATCAGAACTCTGGATACTTTAGAAGGGAACAGTAGAGAATAAAGACAAAAGACAATATTCGAGGTACAAGGGGACTGGGAGGAACCTGCCTCTAGTGGACAAGTGTATCAATCTCCGTGGTCAGCCCACATTTTTTAGCAAGTGAGGAGTAGAGGGGAAATCATAGTGCACTTTTCCTGAAACAGTGACTGTAGTAAAAGAGGGACAAAGGAACGGAGAACAAGTCCTCCAAATCAATATGCTCGAATTCTTTAGATTATCCTCTGCATATGTTATCTTGCCTTGGGAATGCTGTGATTATGAGCCTTCTCTGCACAGCCAGAAAACAGGCAGCCTTCTTAATACTTCTCTGTTCTAAAACAAGGTCACACCATGTGACCCAGGGAGACCATGGGACCCAAGTCTCACAGCCTGGTCTCTCGCATAGTAAAATGTTTCTTCATATCCCCTGGCCCCCAACAGTTCCCCCTTTTTTGTTTCTGTAATTGCAAGAACTGAAACATTATGATTTGAGGTTGGATAGCATCTAGGCCTTATTGGGTTTGGCATCCCTTGTAGCACACTAGGAACAGAAATAAAAGACACAAACATATTAATACCATCAATCCAACATAGAATTCAAAGTGAGACTTGAGGTAATTTCATCAGAAGTATCAATAAGCTTGTCCCAATCTTGAATTTGCTCATCAAAATTATGGATTTCTTGAGACATAATACTTCCCTTTCAAGGTCATAGTAATATGACTGTGTATGCTTTTTTGTATGTTCCCAAAGGTGAGTAAATTGATTGTAAAAAGAGGAGTTATGCAAAATCAGATAATAATGAACTGACATCGAAGGCCCTGTTGTAACTGCAGACATTTTATCTGATCTCCCATCCACATAACAGTACTTCCTAAGACACTAATCTGTGACTGCAATTTTGTGTGAATATTGTGCTGCATATTCTAAGATTTATCTGCTGATTTGGTCCAGCTGTCTACAAAGTGAGCAGTTTGTATACAGTGAGCAAGAGCCGCAGAGGGCACAGCGACACTGGAGATTAACAATACCAAAGAGTCAATTCTGGCAACAATTATGCCCAACACTCTTTGTTCTATGTATAAGATGGCTAAGTAGAGATTGTAAAAATGAATAGCAGGAGTGTCGGCCCATGGTTCCGTAAGGTTCACAGGCAACCAGACCCCAGGCATATGCCCCAAGACTAGTAAACTCTTGTTCACTGCAGTGATAGTTTGTTAGTTGATATACAGTGGCCCAATGTACATTCTTTACATGTAAGTGAGCTAAGGTTCCATTCAACAGTCCCATAGAATAAAACATAAGGATTGTATGTACACATAGAAAACTGCATGGTTTTACTTTTCCATATTTGGATACTAGAAATTTTTGCAGTAAATTTGGTTAAACACCATTTCCATTGTTGACTGATATAACAGCAAAGAACTAATTTCCAAAAGGTTTTTTAAAGGAGCTCAGGCTTGCCATTAATGATGGCCTGTGGCAATGGGAGACTGAAGCCATATCCATTCCATGCTAATTGACCTTCAGCATCAGCATACAGAAAAGAGCTATTCATTCCATAGTAATTAGTGTACCAACACCAAGGAGTCACATGCCAGGCTGAGTGGTTATGGTCTCTCCCTGCTAGTCTCCCATGAGGACTCAAATCTATGAACTCAAATTGATTCAGGTAAATTTTTTGCCCTCTTCCTCCCATGCAGGAGGTCCACGATAGGGGGGCATAACCATATATGTCTCCCCAAGATGTATATTGTGCATATTAAGATACATGAGGTGTGGAGGAGTTAGTTCACTCCCCTGAGGTATTAATAGATTCTATTCCCAGTAATATTAATTGTTCTCCATAATAAGCCAATCAAATCTGCAGGTAAGCAGAAAGGCAATAATTAGATTACACAGCTTTATGTTCAATGCACAAATTTGTATATAAAAAGTGCAATGTGTAACTTAGAGTACTGTTGGAATCCACAAATCCAGGGGCAATGGAGGGTGCTGGAACCCAATCTAGTTGATCATGATAACACTCAGGGGAAAAATCAGCTCAAGAAAGGGATCATAATAAAGGGATTTTGGGTACATATGCTCTGTACTCTTTTCCAGACACTGGACTTACACATGCAGTTCAGGCAAAGATAGTCACCATGCAACACACATATTTTCTGGGGTATGTGTTAGGCCCTGTTTTGTCACTAACTCTTCAGCCTCCTGAGTTGTTTTCTTCACCTGTCCCCACACTATCAGCCTTGTCATTTCTGTAGTCATTAGCAGCTGAGGTATTTCCTCCAGGGTCATCCATGAGAAGGTTTGCACTGGAGGGCCTGGTGGCAACAAACTCCACCATGGGTTTGGCGATCTCCTCTCTCCATGTCTCCATGTCCCAGGACAGTACCCACAGTGGTGCTCCATTTTCTGTTAATACACAAGCATACCCTCATCCCCATGTTATTACCTGCAACTGGGCCATCCCACTTGCCTGTTTGGACATCTTTCCATAGGATATTTGCCTTAGGCATGCCCATTGATTTGTTCTTTTGTCAATGAAGCTCTAATGGAGTATGTTTACTTTCTGTGAGTGAGTTTAAAAAGTGTAAAATAAAAGTGGCAGGATCTAGTTATTCCTGAGGAAGTAATCATATTCTCCCTTTTGGTTTCTGTAACTCTGTTTTTAAAGAAAGGTGTGTATGTTCTACTATGGCTTGGCCCTGAAGACTATAAGGGATGTTCACAAGATGTTTAATATGCCAAAGTTGAAAGAAAGAGGATAAGACCTTTCTGACATATGAGAGTTCAATATTAGTTTTTTATTGTACAAAGGACTCCCATAGCAGCAAAGGTAGATAATTAATGCTGTTGAATATGTCCCACCTTTTCGCTCCTCATGTCAGGTGGCATGAATCATGTGAAGATAAGTGTCTATAGAGACATGAACATATTGTAATTGCCCAAAGGATGGGATGTGAGTAACATCCATTTGCTAAATTTCATTCTGTTGAAGGCCTTGCAGGTTATATCACTCAGCAGGAATGGGGTAAGTGATGTGGTGGCAAGTAAGTTATGACAAGATAATTTTCCCAGCTTGTAAGTGATGCAATCGAAAGTTTTTTGTTAGAGCTTTGCTATTTTGATGATGGTATAAGTGTCCAACCAGATCAAAGGGAGTAACATATACCATCAGGGAATCAGCCTGTTGGTTACCATAGGCTAAATTAGAATAGGACCTAATATGTCCAATATAAAAGAGAGAAGAATGGTTTTGAATTTCTATAATTGAAGAACAGGCATTATTGCAGCAGGAGCAATGAGTTCAACTATTGTAATTTTATTTGGGTATCAAGCACTGTGAAATATAAAGTATAGCCAGAGGACTGTCATTTCCTATCAATTATAGTTGTTTTTGTAGTTGTTTCCCTGCAGAACGTTAACAGGCAACAGTTGCACAATTTATGGAGAAAACTTGAGATCAAGAAATGTACATACTATTTTAGCATGAAAATCATAATGACATTATTTTTTGTAAGACACTTAAATGTCCATCTTAGTATATAACATCTTTTTTAATCAATCATCTCTATCTAACATAAAAAAGTTCTCACCTAGTTTGTTATCCTTTAAAGGGATGTCATCAAAGAAGTTTGTGATACTGTTTGGAATGCTCAGTGTCTGAATGTCCAAGCTTTAAAAAAAAGAAACAAAAAAAACTACCATCTGACTAATGGTCTCATGCAGGTTTGACATATACCTCTTATCACAGGAAACTGGAGCACAAAAGAAAGGCAAATATCCGAGTCCAAAAAAAGATTATCAACATAAGTAATATTAGTTTTACATTTTAGAAGACCTGTCATGGATACATTTAGTCATGAACACATTCAGTACACCAAGAGCTTACCAATAAGGGTGTCATAGCTATATAGAAACCTGTCTCTTAATTTAGTTTTATACTAAGAGCATCTTTTAACACTTTGTTGTTTTACCCACAGAAAACATAGCCTTTTAACTATGAACAATGTAAATATATTACAATAGTATATTGGGGTGTTTTTCCCATAAGGTTATGAAAATTATTGGGATCCCATTACTGAAGAAAGACTGGAAGAAAATATTCCCTGGCAACGGCTTTTTAATCACCAAAGGGAGTCTTGTTCAACAGTTTCCCTAAGGTATCCCCATTCCATTATTTTTAAAATACTTTTTGATGACCTCTGAGAACCAGATCATAATAGTTAACGTATTATTTTTGACCATTGAGATTCCTATATTGCTGTACACAGACCACAATATCCTTTGTATTTTTAAAAACAGTCTTGACACCTTTTTGATCAGCTGGGTAGAAGTATGTCCTTAACTCTAATGACATCTATCTATAAACCAATTTAAGTTATACAAATTTTAAAAATCCAAAAAAGCAAAAGAAAGAAAAAAATTGTTGACCTCAAACAAAACAAATGTAAATATGGTAACCAGTCATAAATTTGGACAGACCACCCCAAGAGAGTGTTTACAATCCTTACTTGCATTCTCAAAGGCCAATTATTGTACTATATTTTCAGACATTTATGATGAGGAACCTGTGTGTGGACTGCCGCCTATAATCTAGCAAGAAATTGAGCAAAAGGCTCTCATTAGTCCTGTAAAATATGTAAAAAGGACAGAACTGGGGTACCCTCTTTGGGAACAGTTGCTTATGCGTGTTTCATCATCAAATTTATCTGGTCATATGCTTCATTAGGATAAGTTAATTGTTGTGCAAGATCTGCACAAGGTCCTGTTCCTAATAGCACATCGTCTGTGATTCCTTGTCTTCCTACTGCCCTTTTTTCTGCTTGCCTATTTTAACACAAGCTCTTGTAGCTGCACACTGAAATGGAGATATTGACCTTCTGACAGACAGAAATGATCAAACTGTTTAATGTCTTGTGAGGCCACATGCAGAGCTCCCAAAATGGATTCTAAGTGTCCCAGTCTAAAGGTTCTCTGGAATCCAGCAATCCTCCCATCTCAGCACCCTGCATAGCTGGGACTACAGGCACATGCCACCATGCCCGGTGTGGCCAAGGGAAGCAGAAAAGGGGAAGTCACTTCTCTGCCACACATCCCCATCACTGGCCTGCCACAGCTGCCTTATTCCTCCCAGCCTAGGTTCTGCCCCACCACCCCCACCATCACCATCTCTCTTGCCAATAACTGCACCACCAACTTGGGCACATTGTGTCAGCCTCTAAAAATTCTGGAGGTGCAGGCCAAGAAAGAGACTCTCCACTTTCTTCTTGATCTTGCCCTTGTCCTTAATCAGGGGAAGCAGTAGCAGTTGTGGCAACCACTGCAACACACAAAGGTTCCAATATGGGTTTTACCAAACTCCACGTTGAAATGGTGTCCAGGACAGTCTGTTCTCTCCTAGCATGGGCCCTTCTTAAATTTTTGCCCACTCTATCCCAGTTCTCCACATTCAAAGTTCTCACCTGTAGGAATTATGGGTTGTGTTTAGTAATATCTTGCAGCATCTTTGAAAGAGAGTGACTGTTGACCTGAGTCCCTGCCTATTTTAACAACATACACAACAACTGCACATATCTTTGCTCCTCTACCGAAAAATTCTGCCCTATTACCCTGGTTATAAAAGCTTTTCCACGGTGCTACTACTTACTTTCATTTCTATTTAGTTGACTCCAAAGTCATCCTGCATAATTCTCCTATGTCTGTAACCCTTGTTTCCCACTTTGGTAGGTCTTTCCCTCCAAGCCTCAAGTCCCTGTTTGAGTGGAAGAAAGAAAGACAATATACAAGAAGCAGGGAATAAAGAAAAACAATATACAAAGACCAGGAGGAACCTACCTCAAGTTTACAGGTGCATCAATCTCCCTGGTCAACCAACTTTTATTATCAAGTGAGTAGTATAAGAGTAGGCATAGTGTACTTTTCCTAGAACAATGACTATAGTAAAAGCAGTACAAAGGAATGGAGAAAAAGTCCTTCTCCATATCAACATGCCTGCATTTTTTAGATTTTCCTCTGCAGATGTTATCTCACCTTAGCAATGCCATAATTATGAACCTTCTGTGCACAGCCAAGAATTAGGTAGCCTCCTGCATACTTCTCTGCTCCAAAAGTAAGGTCACGTTGACCTTAAGGCCATGGGACCCCAGTAACATAGCCTGGTCCCTACCATAGTAAAGTGTTATTTCATTTCCCCTGGCCCCCAATACACCTACCCTTTATCTAATTTGTTGTCCTAATGTCTTCGTTACTTTTTACTGGTTGCTGAGACAAAACACCTGCCACACAAAATTAGGGAAGGAAAGGTTTATTTAGCTTACAGTTTTTGGAGGTTTCAGTCCACAATCAGCTGGCTCCAAGGCAGGGTGGCATGGCAATGGGGCAGCACTTCAAGGCAGCAGCCGAACAAAAGCAGCAAAGTAAAAGGAGCAGCAGCAAGCCTCTTCTCCTCCTTTATACAGTACACAGGACCCCCCCCCCCAGGGTGGGTGTAGCATTCACAAACATCCTTGCCTTCCTTTGCACAGGATGAGGATGTTTACAAAGTAAGAACCCTGGCTCCCTGCTGAGTCTCTCAGCTAAACTTTTGGCCTTCTCCAATTGACACAATGGCCAGGTAACTGCTTATGCTCTACACCCCAGGATGTAGAGCCGCTGCCTTACTTAATTAAGCTGCTAGACTTCTCAAGTTGACACAATGTATAAACCCTAACCCCTAACTTCCAATAGTTCCAGTGCTATTTCCCTAAGACCTAACCTAGCACCTGATTCAGTATGAGTCACACAATACTATTTCTCAAGGATTAGCTGATTTTCAGGTAAAATGAGTAATGGTTCTAAAATTCTTTTGCACTGTGGTGAATTGTTTTTAACTGTAACAGTACTGCTGCTTCTCTTTAGAGAGTGACCTGGATATAATTCTGGTTATTCTGGAGAGTTTCCACCAGTTTTATCTTCTCTCCTGGCCAAAACATGAGCACATGACCAGCCAGACAAGAAGCTGCTTTTAAAAAGTGATTTGAAATTTGAATAAAGTTACACAGGAAATAAATATGATTGACATTTTCTTTTTACATGATTTGAATCTGTTGCATTTCTTTCCTTTTTCTCACATCGATTCTTTAGATTTAAGTTTGATTTATGGTCCACCTGTACATTATAATTCATCTAGAATAAGATTTTATTGCATATAACCAAATAATTCTAATGAAATTTAGTTCTGAAATTGTGGAAGAAGAATAAGACAAAGTAGAAAATGACACACAAGGACTGGGGGTATGACTTGGTGCTAGAAAGGGTACTTAGCATGTGTGAGGCCCTGGATTGGCTCTCCAGGAATGTGTACACACAGACAGACACACACACACACACACACTGAGTGGGAAGATATATTAAAATACACAGGGTATGTTTTTCCAAAGATGAGTTGGATGTTTTTTAACTAACAAATGTGAATTTAAGGTCAGAGGCTTTCAGATTTAATGAGTATAATACAGTGATCTCTTCAGATGAGGTTTAAATGTACATTCATAGCTCTGTTCCCAGAGATTCTGATTTAACCTGGGAATCTGCAAAGTTTATAAGATTCCCAGATGATCCTCAGTTGCTTCTTAAGAAATACTGCTTTCAGTCCTACTATATATAAAGATAATTAATCAGATTTATGAGTGCACCATAACTTGCCTACTCCCTGATACTTTGCTATGCAGCACCAAACTTCCAGAATAACTGTTTTACAGAATTGTTAACTTTTCAATAACAATGGTGATCTAGTAAGTGAATTATAAGATATATTTATGTGTAATAAAACAAGGATTAGTTTTACTTCTTTATTTCACTGAGCAGTGGTCAATGAGATTGTATACAGGAGTTATTCAGTCTTAGAAAGTGAAGATTACCAACTTTGTTTTAAAATTCTAATATTTGTAATTTGCATCAAACCAACTTTCACATGAGTTTAATGTTATCCTCTATAGTCTTTTGTGTATACATATGTTCATTCTAAATACCACAATCTGCCTAAGGAGAAGAGCTCCATCCTAAAGGTGAAGAGCTTATTATGACACTGTGTCCCTTCAAGAGGAAGTGGGGTATGACCGACATATTAATATGTTACCAGACCAATTCTGTAGATAGGTCATCTCTAGGACAAATACATATCATGTACTAAGTAATTTCCACAGACATTTGAAAAATCGAGCTTAGTTTTTCAAAGATCAAGAACAGAACAAAAAAAGGATCCCATATAGAAATACCTAAGCATCCTTACATAATGAAATTTTTCTACTTAGTTTTTTTCTTCTTCTTTATTGTGGCTAGTGCTTTTCTAGATAGCTCTTTACATAAAAACTATATGACAAATATGTTCCAGGAAATGCCAAGGACATGACTATGCTTCGATGTAATATCCCATTTTGATTAAGCCACTATTTTGCTTAAAAGTTTTCATAAAATTCTTCACTATATTTGTTCCATTCTGGAAAGGAGGGGTAGTGTTCCAAATTATTTTTAAATTTTTAATTCCATTCAACCTGGCTCAACAGTCATTCACTGAATACAAATATACTCCTGTCTCTACTAAACTCTAAGAAGAATGCAAGAAGCCATATAAAGTGTGAGATTGTATAATACAATTAAAAAAATAATAAGTTAGAAAGTTACTTTTAAAAGTTAGAATGAAGGTATCTGTGGAAACATCACCTGAGGAATGCAGGAGTCTGGCTGCAGAGTAGAGTTCAGGCACCCTGGACTCAAGGGGTCTGGGCACAGCGAGCAGAGCTGCACTTCTCCTGGCCTTGCTTCCTGCACGGACACTCTCAGGGCTACAGCTGGGAGGAGAATGAGCAATAAAAACCTGGATCTGAGGCACTGAATTAGTATTTATAAGTTAGTCGTGGCCTTGGAGAAGTAATTTTCATCATTTATATAAAAGTTCACTAGAAAAATCAAAGCATGGAATGATTTTAAAAACACAGAACTTTCTTTATTACAACTTCAGGCTCTAAGTACTTTTTTAAAAGCTATTTTGCGCTGTGCAGCTGGTACACGTGACAATCACAAGAGATCATGTGTGTTGTAACATTTGCCAAATATTTCCCTTCTGAAGCAGAGGCAGGACTAGGTTAAAGGGGAATTTCTTTTTTTGTGACTTTTCTTCCTCCATAATCTTAGTTTGTCTGGTAATTCTTACTTTTGATGACAGAAGCAGCCTGTAACGAGGTAGTTACTGATGCTTCTTTCATTAGTATTGGGAATGTGGAAATTTTTAACTCAATTCAGTGTGACTCAATAACTGTGTTACATTTTGTGTTTTTTAATTATTACTCATGTTTAGTTGACATCAAAATTATACATATTTTGGGGTACCATAGGATATTTAAATACATATATGTATTATAGTGCTAAGATCAGGGCAAATGTATCTGTCTTTTCATATGTTCACTATTTCTTTGTAGTGAAAGCAGACATCCAAAACCCCTCCATGCTTTTGAAATATACACCATATTATCATTATGTACAGTCATCCCACAGTGCAGTATAAAAGCAGAATTTATGTCTTCCATCTAATTATAACTTTTTTTGATCACCTCTGCCACATATTTCCCTTCTATTAAATTCCCTGTTCTCTAGTAACCACTATTCTATTGTTAATTACAGTTTATACCTACACATCCCCTGAAGTCTCATACACTCATTGATGGGTTTTAGGAGGTGACTGAATCATGGGTGTGTGATGCTGTATTATGGGTGTGTGATGTTGAATTATAGGTGTGTGGTACTGGATTAGTCCAGTGATTGCTTTAGTATAGCTTTGGGTATGGCTGATGGGAAGACCTAGCATGGGTGTGGGTGGCACCAATCAATAACTTTGTAGCCTGGATGCAATAACAAGGAAGAAGGCAGGCCAGCCTGCCATGTACTGTTTCTATTCTGCCATGCCCCTCCGCTATGCTGCCCTACCTTGGAGCCAGCCAGTTATGAACCTAAACTTCTACAACTGTGAGCTAAAATAAGCCCTGTCTCTTTTAACTTGTGGGTGTCAGGTACTTTGTCCCAGTAATGAGAAAATAACTAAGACTACTGTCAACTTCTATGAGATCAAGTTTTTTAGATTCTGCATATGAGTGAGACTGAATAGCATTTGTCTTTCTGTATTTTGCTTATTAATCACTTAAGTTAGTAATCTTTATCCCATCCATGTCACAAATGACAGTATTTCATTCATTTTAATGGCTGAATAATACTTCATTGTATATATGTATACAATTCTCTCTATCCATTCATTAGGTGATAGACACACAGATTGTTTCCATTCCTTGGCTACTGAAAATGGTGCTGCAGTGAATACAGGAGTGCAGATATTTCTTCAATATATGAATTTCTTTTGGATATATACTAATTTATTTTGGATATATCTCCAGTAGGACTGGTGGATTACATGGTAGTTTTATTTTTAATTTTTTGAGTAATAATGCTGTTTTCCATGATGGCTGTGCTCATTTATATTCCCAGGGGTTCCTTTTTCTCCACATTTTCACCAGCACTTGTTATCTGTTGTCCCTTAAGTAACAGACATTTTAACTGGAATAAAGTAGTATCTCATTGTACTTTTTATTTGTCCTGATGATTGATGATTTTTAGCATTTTTTATATACTTGTTGTCTATATGTATGTGTTCTTTTGAGAAATGTGTATTTAGATTGATTGCTCATTTTTAAATCAGATTATTTGTTTTGCTATTGAGTTGAGTTCCTTATGTATTCTGGGTAATAACTCCTTGTCAGATATATAGTTCGCAAATTTTCTCCCATTATTTAGGTTATCTTTTCACTCTGTTTAACACTTTTTTGTGGTGCAGAATCATTCCAGTTTGGTGTATTTGTCTATTTTTACTTTAGAAAGAGTTGATTGAATACTCACATACTGTTCAGTTTTCCATCAGCTTCTGGGAAAGATGCAAAATATGACTACTATAGTACCTGACCTCTAAGGACACATCTTCTTCAAAGGTAAAATGGACAAGAAGTGACTGAAATACTATAGAATGACAAGTGAAGCTATTGAGGGTGATATGTTGTATATTAGCAAGGAAATGTTATGTAACAGTACAGTTGATTTTAATATTCAAGAAAATAAAGCATGAATATTCTCAAGATAGCCAGAAAAGTATTCTGTAGATTAGAAATCCACATGCTATTAATGAATGGCTGTCTCTCTAAGTGATAGAAAGATTATCTCCCCTAACACAGACATAAATACTGAGAGAGAAGAATTCCTATTTATTGGAATGTACATCTAGAAGATTTTTCTGTTAAAGAATGGTGATCCTCAGACTCTTTGAACCCAAAGGCAAATTTAAATGAAAATAATACATAGTTGGCCATTTCAAAACCGTGCTCAAACAGAGTCTCACAGAATTATCAAGAATGAACAATAAACAGAGAAATTAAGATTAAAGAAGTATAAAATGGAATTGAGTTCCAGGGAAGTCATTTTTTTCCTCCCATTTGAAAACTAGGGTAAAATAATATTCATTGTAGACTTTACCTATTTTTTGCAAGGACTAATCCCAGTGTTGTCACCCACTTTCATTTAGAAGCTACTCTTACGTTTTTTAGTACTACTACAAAAATGTACATTTATAAATTAATTATATTCACAGTTATGCAAAACTGTTTTAGCTCCACTGTAAAATGCTAATTTTGTCATGAAATTTTCATGATGGACAAGGCCATTGGTAGTGGAGAACAGCAATTTTAGAAGCAAATAGGCCAACTTAAACTATTTTATAAGCAGTCAAATAGATGATTCTTTAGCAAGTAAAAAGCCTGCATAAATTTGCTATGTAAAAATGAGTGGGGACAAATTTTGAAGACCAATTAGTAGCCAAGAAAACACAATTCTGTTTTTCTAAAAACAGGGAATTAAATCACCTAGAAACAAGTTGTAATGAGTTGATGAGGCAGAATTGGTTAGAATAATAAGTCTACTTAGTTTGTAAAGTCAAACATCTCCTTCTGTTCCACATCAGTTCCCATTTTTTGGTTTTTCCTATGTGCAGGGCAAATAATATAGGTCCTAAATTGTAGATTGAAATGTAATTGTCCTTATGAAGACCTTATAAAGATACTGAAAGACATATTCTGAGTACTCATCTTGTTCCCAGTGCTCTTCTTGTCTCTGACGATTTATTGAGACTTCTGTGGGATTTCGCTGTTCCCAAATTCAAGCCACTACACAGATGGGTGCACTTGCACATGTGTGATTTCTGCCAATAACCAGTCTTCAACTGACTCCTTATTATGCTCAGTGTAATGCCCAGTGTGTGGTTGATGATACAACAAAAAATGGTAAAGTGCTGAACAGGAGACCCCTCTCTCTCAAGTGACTTCAGGGAAATCAAACCATTTCCTCCACATCTTATTAAATTCCTGCATCAAAGTAAAGTACACCAAGAATGGCGTCAATATTTCTGCTGCCATTTTAAAGACTAAATTACCATATCAGGACTAGATATTCTCATAAAACTTCTCTCATTCGTGAATGAATTGGATGTGGAAAATATCAGAACTACTGAGTGAATGGAGAAATAAAGTCACTTTACTTAACCTAACTGTGCTTCTCAAACTCTTCCATATGGTGGTACATAGCAAATTTGTCCATGGCTCCTGAGGGGAAGGAGTCTCTTCTGAAAATGAACTGTCTGGGGGTTGTGGATGACCCAGCTTCAAGAAAAACGCTATCTCAGCATACTTGTTAACCTGTTTTTCCACATCATGGGGAACCGCTGATCTAAGAATTTTATTGTTTTATTTCATATTCAGAAATAATTTAGATGTTTTTTTCTAGCCACCATCTCTTCTAACACTTTCATTGAGACTAAGATACGTCTTCAGAGGACAGGTTCACAATTTGAAATGACTGTGGGATGAGTCTTTTTATCCTGCTGGGACAGTAGATATGAGATGAACATAAAAATCACTGAAGAAAATTTAACAAGGACTAACCAGCTGAGCCCTCCTTTATTCATAAATGGGAAAACGAGGCCTGAAGTTCATATATACATGTTTAGTGACAGGAAGTTGTCAAAATAGATGAAGGCACGATTTCTTCACTTCTGTTCTTGGGCTCTTTGCACTACACCAGTGGTTCTCAGGTGAGGCTCCCAGGCTGATAACATCAGCCAACTGAGAACTTAGGAATGCTACTTTCCAGGTACTGCCTCTGATCCACTAAGTCAGCAGAAGTAAAACCCCAAAAAGCTGTGCTTTAACAATGCCTCCAAGAAGTCCCACTTTGACAGTCACTGTACCCCACTGTTTCTCTGTCCGACCAGGCAGAAGAGGCTGATCTGGACCAGAACTGTATCTGGGCAGTCAGCAAGACCTGCACTGGGCTGCAGCATTTGTAAGTAGAAGGATGATGTTCTTTGGTTGGAGGAGTAGACGTTTGGGTAAAAGAATTAACAGTAGGATTGAGAGTTCATACTAAAACTACAATTCTCTGACTACATTCAGTTCTGCTGTGGCCGTGGTCTGTATGCCTTCTTAATTCCCCCGGTAAGATTTTCAACTGCACATTTGTAAACTTAAAGGAAGTCCCAGTTTCACAGTGAAAAACAGTAGAGAAAAAGTACTTTAGTTTTTGAAATGCCATTTGTTGCTTCTTCAGTTAAATATAATTTATTTGTAAGCCACAAACCTCTCTAGATTTCTTTTATGTATGTGGAAGATTACAAGGTAGGGAGGGAAAGATAGTTCTTAGACTTGAGAAAAGTTTGAGTTTGCATATTTTACATCATCATTATTAAGTTCTTTTCCCCTGAAAAACACTCAGTTTTATTTTCCATATGACTCATTACCAAATTTCTGTTCCTTAGATGTGAGTCCTACTTTGTGTAGATCAGGTTATTAAATAACAAAAATATGAAAGAAAAATGCACAGCTTACATTTTAATCCAAGAATAACTCTATCACAAAGAACTATACAAGTAGAAAATTCTCTTTCATGATGAAAAACTAATGTTAAGCTTGCTAATATTAATAGCATTAAAATACTTTTGAGTTACATCCTCAGGACATCCATGAATAATAACAGCTACAATAAACTGTTGTTATTAAATTCACTTCATACAAAGATCTTACAAACTGCTCCCAAAGGAAAAGAATACACTAAATATTACTCATTTCTCTTTATCCCTCTCTTATCCTTTCTCATATTTCTGAATAACACCTTTTAAACTCTTCATCAAATATTTATTCAATAAATACCCTCAACAACTGGAAAATAAAGCACCCTGAACCAACTGAATCCAAAATACTCAAGGGGTAATTATCAGGACCATGTACTCAATTTGTCAGATTATTACTCCCCACATTTGAGGCCAGTCTAGCAAAAAAGGCATAAGCACATGGAGGTCAGAATTTTGTTAGGAGATATTTCTATGAAAGAAAATGAAGACCTTGTAGTGGAAAGTATATTATTATGTAAGAAAGTTTATTCTGGTCTTAGTGTCTTTTCTTTGCAAAATATACTGATTTTTAGTTATGAAGATGTAATTAGAAACTTGAAATTATTGTTAAACTCCCAACACAAGGGAAAAGAATGCTATTTGCTAAGTTTCTTACCTTATACAATAATGTAGTGCCGAGGTCTTTGAAAAGTTTGCCTGAAAGAGAATGGTAAAATTTCAGGCTTGCTGAGATAGTTCTAAAGACATTTTTTTGCAACTCAAGTCTTTTGTGTGTACTAAGACCACATTTATAAAATGTCCCATGGAAAGTAAAGAATGTCTCAACTCATACCGAGAGTGCTGATATAAACTAGGCATGGTGGCACATACCTATAGTCCCAGCACTCTGATAATTTAGTTTAGGCAATTTAGTGACTGAGTAAGAACATGTCGCAAAATAAATATATTAATAAATAGGCAAAAGGGACTGGAGATGTAGCTCACTGTGAAGGCCCTGTATTCAATTTCCATTATCACACACACACACACACACACACACACACACGCACGCACACAAGACTACTATTATTTCCTACTCTATAGGGTAAAGATCAGGAGTGAACGACAAAAGCTGATTGCTTAATAAAATAATTGCCATTGTGAGAGTTGACCCAGGTTTCATGGATTAAAGGAAATGTCTAATTTGTTTGAATAGAATAAATGTACTGAAAAATACATTTAATTCTCTAATGCACTGTGGTGACCACTGTATAGCTTTATCTCTCGCTTCAGATGAACCTACACTATGACACCCACTTTTTGATGTAGTTGATTCGTGGCTAGCAATTTTAATTTATTCGTATCATAACAAAATTCACTATATTTCTCCACCAAAGCCTGAGGATCATGTTTATATTGCTGCAATCAATGTTAAAGAAAAAAATGCATTTTAATAATTTTTCTTCCATTATATCTTTGCAGCATGATTTTAATATGACTAATACAGTCACTTTCAAATGCATCATAAGAATAATCAGCCAATTTTCTTCATGAAGGCAGTCTGCCTTATCTGTAATGCTGTTTCTCATTCTTCTGCTCATACTTCTTTCTCTTTAACATTTCTGCAGAGAGCAGGCACTCTGAAAAATGATCAAACACCCAGTTAATGATTGTATAGGTCTATGATTGCAGTCTATCATATGTAGAAGAATAATGGAAAAAGGAAGGAAGCCCATATTTGCAGTGAGATTCCTATGGGTTAGAGTTGGAGAGTTTTAACCATATCCCTGTAGGTACTACAATCCCAAGAAGTCCTTGGCCCTGAACCCATTTTAGATGGGAGAAAGTCTGAGATCTGCAGAAACAACAGAAACCCTACAGCTGGAAGGGGACAGCAATCATATATTTGAACTTAGTGCCGTGTACCTACAAAGTTCATGCTTTTTTGGTAAACTAAATATTACTCCTGCAATACTCACTTAGTTATGATTCCTACCGTGACGTGATGACTAAGATGATTTTCACAACCCTGCTGTGTGTCATCCCACTTCAGAGCAGCTGGCTGAGCAGAGGGCTTGTGGGGGCTGTTGTCCCTGTAATAAAGTGGGGCACAGAAGACCGGAGGTGGAGCTGTCATCATTGCCTCTTGGTAGAATTACCCTGCAACATTACACTCCACGTGCAAGAATTACTTTAAAAGCAAAGCCCCACACTCCTTGCCAGGAGGAGGACAGGCAGGCAGGGAGGGGAGGGCAGCAGCTGCGCGACAGCCTTAGTGTTTCCCAGCCAGGCGCAGGGGAAAGCTCCTGTTGGGACTCGTCTCCAAAGCCAGTCTCCATTTCTACCTCACCCAACTGGGGCTTATTCTCCTGAGCTTCTCTCTCCTTTTACAGCCGCTAGTACAGGGCCCCTTTCCCAGGCCTGAGCAGGCCAAGGGGCCCCCCCTGAAGAGCGCGACCTGCTTGCTTAAAGGAGGGAGAGGGCAGTTATCGCGAGCCTGTGGCGGTTCCGGCCTGACTTTTGGGGCTGCATTCCTGTTCTCCGGATAGTAGGCTGCAAAGGGCAAGAAAAGTGTTCAGTATCAGCGGCTCCCAGCGGGACAGGAAATCTCAAGCAGACCCGCCCTTCCTTCCTGCCCTCCGAAGAGCTGAGCTGCAGAACCGCAGGCACAGTGGGCCATGAGCCTTGCTGAGAAGAGGGCCAAGAGTCACAGGTGGGTTAAAAGGCAGGACCCTGCGCAGAGCAAAGGCGCGCTGGTTGGGCTTTCTCTTCCATCTTTCGCCGTATCTCCCCGGGCACATCCTGGCCTTGTATCATTTGCCAACGTGAAAACAACGGGCTTGACATGATTTAATTGAGTGGTCCTCATCAACACCTTGTTTAAAAACGTTTTAAAAAATGATAAACTTGAGTCATTTGTAGAAAAAAATGATGCACTTTGAGATAATAATGTTAAATGAAATAAATGAGACACTCAAGTGGAAATTTCGCTTGACTTCTCTTACGTGATAAACCCAAAATATAGATAAATTAAAGAGTAAAATAACAGATGGATAATAGGGAGGTATCTCTTCTGCAAAAGGCAACCAAGGTATTGAGGGAGGGGCAGGGATGAAAAGAATTAAGAGATCCAAACTTGGAACAGCTCACCTACCTGGAGTGAATGCAATCATTGTGTGCTGCAAACATGTATTAATAAAAATAAAATTTAAAAAAATGCAAGAAAGGGACTCAAAATCCTCCTAATGCACTTTGTCATCTCCTGTCTTTGAATACAGTGATATGCTCCCTGTTTAAAATGCCATTTCTCCCTCTTGGTCACCCAGCATGTACCTGCAAGTCCTGCAGCATTCAGAATTCCTCTTTTCATCTCCCCAGAAGCACCTACGGAACACCTAGGAAACAGCAGGCGTAAAAGTGAGGATGAATACCACCACAGTTTTGGTGGCGTTTGGATCCTGGTGCAGAGAAACAAAGCTAAGAAATAAAAGGAAAAAAAAAGTGGAAGTAAAAAATCAGGACAAGAGAATGAAAGGAAAAAGATGGACAAAGAGGAAAAGGAGAAAGGAAAAAGAGAGGGAAGAAGCATATCATGGTTGAGTTACGCAGGGTCAGTCAGTAGTTACTTTACCAGGTGTCAGGAATCTAGTCACCTAAGCTAAGCTCTGAGTGATGCTGCTTTAGGCAGCAGGAAGCACTTATTCAAAAGAGCTAAACAAAGAGTCCAAGTTACCAGTTACCTAAGAAATGCAAGCCAGAATGATTAAGATACAGTCAGGAAGAAATTTCTTTTTACTTTGTAAAGCTAGCAAGAATTTAAATTGAAAACATATAACCTAATATATTTTACTCAGTCATTCTAGCTATTCAGTGCACAGAGAATTGTAGGAGGTCAAGTAAGAAGGTTACGATACAGGTACATGAATTAAATCAAGCCTTCCTTCTCTTGTGTGCACACAATGTTTAGAAACTGCTCAATATTAAGACACAATTTTTTTAATGGATTTATGGGACTAGGGATGTAGCTCAGTAGTAGAGACCTAACCTAACATGGATAAGGCCCTCAATTTTTATCTCCAGCACTCCAAAACAAAAACAGAAACAAACAAAAATCCAACAGATGTATGCTTTTTTTTCTCTCTCTCTTCTACTTAGATAGTGCCACTCATGAAATCAGGCATGAACCATCATTACTCAGTGAACATTTTCTGCACAAATAAAGAATGAATGAATGAATAAAACAAGATTCTTGCTCTCAGAAAGCTTAGTCTCCATAGACAACAGACATACCTTCAAATACTACTCCACAGTACAGACACAAAGCTTGTTACCAAACTGGTTATAATTCTGAATTGGAGCATAAGGGTCTGATGTTTTTAACAGTGCAGTGTTATAACAGGTGGCAGGAGACTGGCAGAATACTCAGAGACATGGCTTCTGCTTTCTGCTTCTGATGTTTCCCATTTTCAGAAAATGCGTCTCAGCACACAGACTCAGAATTCTGGGTCAAGATGAAACTCAATGGCCCATTAAATATAAAGTAAACAAGAGTGTCAGATAACTTTGGATTGTTCAAATTACAGCAAAATTCCGACACTGAGGATAAAATACTCATGTCCCGAATGTTTCTTCTTAAAGCTATAACAAGATCAGTCATGAGGAAGAGTGGACTTTATTTTATGTATTCCCTTCTCCACTTTTCTGTACTTTTCTCTCCTTAGGAGTTCCCCCTCCTCTAGCCAAATATTCAAGACCCTTAAATTGAACAAATGATAATACAGGTCCCTCTCCCAAGCAGCTTGGTCTCCTCCAACCTACCTCAACTAGCTGTGTGAGGCAATTAGCTTTTGCCTCACATCAGAGCACCACAAAGTTTAGTATCACCAGGGATGTAGTTCAGTGGCACAGTGCCTGCCTGGCAAGCGCAAGGTTGTCAGTTCAATTCCTGATACCGAAAAAGAAGTTAGTAACTTGAAACAACAATTATTTGCAATATCTCACATTTTTGTGGGTGATTTGCCTCCTGCTCTTGGACTAGGCCAGTTCATATGGGGCTGTTGGATCTAAAGTGGCCTCCTCCTCACATCTGCAGCTATATCTCAGGAAGCTGGTGTGCTCAAGTTCTTTCTTTATATGGTCTCTCATCCTCTAGGCAGCTAATTCACAGGGTAGCAAGAGGGTGCCCAGAAGCAGGAGAAGGCAAACCCTAAGTGCAAGCTCTTTCCAAGCCCTTGCTGCACATTTTCTAATATCTCTTTCCCCAAAGCAAGTTAGCTGGCCACATCCAGGCTCAAAGGACAAAGAAATACACTCAAACTTTTGATGGGAAGATTGCTGTATTGGTTGGGTCCTGTGTCCCACCAAGTTCTCATGTAATTTGGATGGGGCTGAGTTTGGTGTTCGTGATTGGTTTGTTGTCTAGCACTGGGATTGGCAATGTGAGTGCTGCACCAGCCTAGGGGTGGAGCTGATATACTGTGTAAGGGCAAGAGGAAGGTTGTCTCTCTCCTGCCCTCTCTCTTGCTGGGTTCACGCACCTTGCTATTTGGTGGCTGCCATGAATGGCTGCCCCACTATGCCATGTTGCCTTGGAAACAGCTAAGTATGGATTGAAAACCCCGAGAAACTGTAAGAAATAAACCTTTCCTTCCCTAATTTTAGGCATCAGGTATTCTGTCTCAGTAACAAGTAAAAAGTAACTAAGACAGAATTTGGTACTAGAGAAGTGGGGTCATTGCTGTGAGTAAACCTGACCATGTGGTTCAAGAGCCTTTGGGAATGGCTTGTGGGAAGAGTTTGGAAAGGTTCAGAGATGTCACCTGAAAGAGTGGCACTGGGACAGCTTAGGTTGTTCTGTATGGGAGATTCTGGTCAGAGCTCAGGAGACCAGAAAGCTGATAGAAAGCCTGCCAGTAAAGACCAGGCTTGGGAGGTTTCTGCTGGGAAGAAGGACTGCATTGGTTGTTGGACTCCACACAATGTGTGTTATGGCTTGGCAGAAAGTTTGTCTGCATTCTGCTCATGCCCAGAGACTTTGCCTGAGGCTGAGATTAAGGGCAATGGATTGATTAGTCTGGAAAAAGGAATTTCAAGGCAACCTAAGGTTGAAATGGTGGCCTAGCTATTGTTGGGGGCTCTTAGACAGATTTATGCTGCAAATCAAGAGCAAAGCACCCGGCATGGTGATTTAAAACATTATGAGTTTGGCCATCAAGCTGTGGACTGTAAAGATACAACTGAGATTTTGATTGCTGAGAAGGAACAAAGAAATAAAAAAGATGGCCTGGGGCCATCCTGAGTAGCAGCAGGTCTCCACCTTTTGCAGCCTCAAGCTGACAAAGGTGAAAAAGTTTGCTTGGAGGAAAAAGCCACAGAGCGCCATGTTCCAGAGTGGTGACAGAGACCACAGGATGTCCCAAAATGGCGATGGCTGCACCAGGTTCCAAAATGGTGGAGGCCACATCAGATTCCAGAATGGCAGTGGCATAAAGCTTTTCTTCACAGTCCAGTTCAGAGAGCTCAGCAATCCAGGAAGTCAACCCCTACAGCCAAGAGAGAGGAAAGCCTGGTTACTGCTTCAGCTGGCAGCAGACCTTGGCAGCATCCACATGGCACTGGTTTTAAGTACAAGAAAAATATGCAGCTTCCACCACACTTTCAGAGGACAATATGCAAAGATATAAGGGTGAAGGCAAGGGTGCAATGGAAAACCCCTGGAAGTGCTGCAGGGGTGGAATCACTCAAGCCTTTTGGAGCTTGCAACCAGATTGCTTCAGATGCTGAGCATAGAACTCCAGGACTTAATGTTTGCCCTGCTGGATTTTGGACTTGCTATGGTTCCACTGCTTTGTATTCCCCTGTTTGTAACTTTTGGAATAGTAATGTTTATCTTGTGCCTTTGCATTTTGAAAGTGTTTAAGTTGTTTTCATTTGTACAGTGGGTTATTGTTAAGAGTTTGCCATAGATCTCAGAGGAGATTTGAGACTTGGACTTTTCAGCAATGCTGAAATTGTTAGGAATTTGGCAACTCTTGAAGATGGACTAAATGTCTTTTGTATAAAGAATGTGCATGAGTCCTTGGGGGGCCAGGGGTGGAATGTATTGGTTTATCCTGTGTCCCCCCAAGTCCTTTTGTAATTTGAATGGAGCCAAGTCTGGCGTTCGTGATTGGTTTGTTATCTAGCACTGGGATTGGCAATGTGAGTGCTACACCAGCCTAGGGGTGGAGCCGATATACTGTGTAAGGGCAAGAGGAAGGCTCTGTCTCTCCTGTCATCTCTCTTGCTGGGTTCTCACACCTTGCTGTTTGGTGGCTGCTATGAACAGCTGCCCTGCCATGCCATGCTGCCTTGGAGCCAACTAAATATGGACTAGAAACCCTTGAGAAACTTTAAGAAATAAACCTTTCCTTCCCTAACTTTGGGCATCAGGTATTCTGTCTCAGCAATAAGTGAAAATTAACTAAGACAATGGCAAAAACCTATTGTAAAGGGATATAAGTAATTTACCATAATTTTGTGATGTATTATGTTATCTTTTTAGATAAATTTCATAAATTTAGTTCACATAAAGGTGACAAGAAATTTTTTTGTCTTTCAAATTTTTAGTTCTATTAGTAAATGTTTGCAGTTCACAATGACGTTCATAATGGGAATTTTGTACATGTACATAAAACAGCTTAATTCATTTTACTTCCCCTTGCCCACCATTCTGTCTTCTCTCTGATAGAAGGGAAAGCAACTCCCTATCTTCTAGATATCCAAAACACTAAGTTTGTGTTCTCTGAAATCAAGGAATGAATTCTAGGAACAGCAGAGGTTAAGAATGTAAAGAATTTATTGAGAGAAAGAAAAGCTCCTGTCTATGAGGGACAGAAGGGGGTCTAGAAAGTGAGTTGCCCAGCTGAAAGGTTTCTGTCCTAGTATAAATTACTGGACATTATGGTGGTGGTCCAACATGGCAGAAAGCCAAAGCAAAAAACAACATTTACCCTGATGACTACTTCCTCCTACTTCCCCTTCAGCCCTGATTACAACTTCCTTTTTCCTTTCTGGGGCACAAAGAGAATTCCAGTCAGTTCCTCATGCATCATCAGCCCTGCCCCAAACTCTACCCCTGGCCAGAGGTCATAAAACTTCATGCCATGTTTGTCTCTGGTCAAAGGAGAAAACCCAACCCCATGATCAGTGTGCTCCTCTCCACGTCCTCAACAAAGGCATTCTTTTTCTTTCCTTGTGCTTCTCTCTAGGGCCAGAAAACCCTAACACCACCGACTTTGCTTCTCTAGGATGTTTTATTAAGCAAAGCCACAAAGAGTTGAGGCAGGATTAAGGTGGGTCAGAACTATAATAAATCAATCAGATTACTAATATAGTCACTGAGGCAATATTGATCCAATGGCAAATCACAAGATGGGTGTGAGGTGAGACAAAACTATTTTCAATGAATGGGATTACAGTGAGTGTAGTCACTTGGGTAATACCGATTACAAGGGGATCAAATGGGGAAACAAGTCATATAGCAAGTACACATGGGATAGACAAAGACTTTCCTGGAAGGGGTGGATTGAGAAGATTTGGTCCTCCATCCCAAGGTGACTGGTGCCTATTTAGAGTACCAATAACCTATCCATCCCTAGGGGAAGCATGAGTGAGTAGTTCTTTTTCTTGAAGCCTGGCTTTCAGTGAATGCGCCTCCAGCCACAGTGGTCTTCTGCATTGACCTCTCAAGGGCCCAGCCCTGTCTGACTACCTATATTTCTGCCTAACTTAGCTACCTGTAACACCTCCATCTCTTAGTCCCCTTCTCACTGGCAAATGCTCTTTCCATTTCTATTATCTACCTTTTATTTTTCTCTTTATGTTTTCCATTTCTCATATAAGAGAAAATTAATTTTGTGGATGGGCTTAATTTTACTTAATGAAAGCCTAAGAATTCATCCTCATACTGATAAGGCCTCTTAGCAAAGTAATCTGCTTTTAAATATGTCAAAATACTTCACATCAGGGAACTGAACACCAGGGTCAAACTTGCTGGGCTTGCTGGGCTTGCTGCACAGGGGGAGCTGTTCTTCTGCAAAGGTGTATTCTGTAGCTCTTGCAACCTGACCTATAAGCAGCCATCATCCTGAACACAATTCCACACTTTTCCCATCATTTCCACCCCTCAGAAATGTACACTGCAGTGTGCCTGAGAGGCATGATTTGACTCACAGAAAAGCATGCATGAATCGTGCTACTCTACCAAATACCAGCACATAACCATTCATCACATATTGGTTGCATTGACTAGGTGTGTGTGTGGTGGGGGGAGTTTGTGTGTGTATGAGTGCAGTGAGAGAGAGGGATGGAGAGTGAACATTCATGAACACAAGCTGTGTCCCAGATGCTGCCTTAAAGAGTTGGGGGGCATCATGACAGAGTGAAACTGACATGGGCTTCAGAGTCAGAGGAATATACTTCCTGTTTAATCTAAGACAAATTCCTTAGCATGCTCATCTATGGAGCATGATGCTTTTGCTACAGGGTTATTATAAAAATTAAATACAATGATATATAAAATATCTACAAGAACACATAATTCATTATAGGTATGAAGTAATTAACAGAAAGCAACAATCTAGCCCAGGCTCCCATACAAATTTATTCCCTCCTCCCTCCCTCCTTCAGTTCTACTGCTGCTTTCTTCGTTACTACTATCACAGCCCAATCAGAATAATGAGCATGGTAGGTAATGGGGCAGTTAAGTAGCACCTTTAAATTGTATCAGCAAGAGAGGGGTCCAGCTGTGATGGTAGGAGATAGTTACAGAAATAGCAAAGAATGCCCACAGAAGCTTTAGACTTCTAAAAGTAAACTTCTGGCTACTCATTGTCTGCCATCATGGTGCTACATAAATTCAGAGCATGAGTAACTACTTATATCTACAGTTGGTCAGCAGACTTTGTGAATTTAGCATTCAGAAATCATGGCTAACTTACAGTGAAATATTGCAAGCAGAACACATGCCTTTCCTCATTGGCCTCTTCACTTCCCATTCTACTGAACTGCCAGTTTAAAAATATGTGTGAAGAGGATTAAGTCCATAATAAATTCAAGGATCGGAGAATCAGAAATTACTATATAGTTCTCCAAGATAAGTAGAATATGGAATCAAAGACTTCCTAGATTCAAATGACGCCTGGGTCAATCTTGAGCTGTATAACTTTGTACAGCTTTGTTTCCTCATCTTAAAATGCAGGCAACTATAGTACATTTCTCATAGAGTTCTTGTGTGGATTGGCCAAGTTAGTACACAATAAACACTTAGGACACTTCCTGGAATACTGCTCAATAAAAGTTAGATTACACTATTCTAAATCATAGCCCAATAAGTCTACAGCAAAGAAATTACAATCATGCCACAGTATCCATGGGGGATTGGTTCCATGTCTCCCTGCAGACACCAAAATTGGTAGATGCTCAAGTCACTTAAAGGAGCTAGTACTTACTTGTAACCTTCATGCATCCTCCATACATTTGCAATCATCTCTAGACTGTTTTTAATAACTAGTGCAATGTAAATGCTAAGCACGTAGTTGTTTAGTTGTTTTGTTTAGGGAATAATGACAAGAAAAGAAGTCTGTGCATTTTCAGTACAGGTATAATTTTTTTCCTAATATTTGCAATCTGCAGCTGATTGAATCCATAGATATATCACTCACAGACTCAGAGAGTCAATCACATACAAATGAAAGCTGCAATTTCAAAGCTTAGAATTAGCAAGAATGCCGCAAGAAAGTAAGATACGGAACAGCAATATTGTTTTTTCTTTTCTACAGAAAAACTATGTGAGTCTACCTTCCCTGCATTCTCCTGCATCTCCACATGCTGGGGTCATGTGTACCCTCAGTTAAACTAAGACTAAGCAGATATTTTCTAAAGAAGTTGAGCAACTTGCCTGTGATAGCTAAAGCTCCTGTTGGGGTGCTGGTACATAACAGATAACCCTCTAATTCTGTTGACTAACTGAGTAATATAGATTAAGAAGATCATTAAATGTTACATTAAAAATAAATTTAAAAAAAAGAAATCCAAACATGGGCACCTTTTTGGAAACTTCACTATGTGAGAGATAAGATCTAAAAAACCCTGTTAAAGATGAAACAAGTTATCTGGGAAGAAATAACTCTCCTCCCCAGGAAAATTGGTTGATAGGAAATGGAAAATACTTTATAAATTCTGATAAGTTATTCTTTTGAAATAAGAATAATATACCCATCTAAATTATTTTTTCAATTTCAAAAGATATCTGCCATACAAGTGCTTAGAAATATATACATTCTGAAGAATGGAAAAAGATTTATCTGATGATATATCAGATATATCTGATAAGTAATCTAGACAAACAATCATGGCAGCCAAGAAAAAAGTGAACTTAACCTAGAAATCTATTAAAAATAATTATTGGGTGAGAGCTGTACAGCAGTCTTAAAAAGTCAGCAGTCCGAATAGTTATAGGAAATCAGAAGATTCTGAAGAGTAAGACTTCAAATGAAATATTCCTGTAGAAAATATTCTCAGTAAAAACTGGGTGGTCTATTATAAGATGTCTGGGTTACTCTTCTCTCGTTGCTGAGACAAAATACCCGACACCCAAAATTAAGGAAGGAAAGGTTTGTTTAACTCACAGTCTGTAGAGGTTTCAGGCCATATTGGCTGACTCCAAAGCAGGGTGGCATGGCACAGGGACAGCACTTCAAGGCAACAGAAGATAGCAAAGCAACAAGAGCAAAACAAGGGGAGAACAAACCTCTGTTGTAAGCAGACTATGCCCCAGGGGGTGGGAGTAGCAATCACAGCATCTTGTGTCCTCCTCTTGGACAGGGTGAGGATGTTTACAAAGTAAGGATTCTGGCTCCCTGCCAAGTTTCTTAGTTAAATTTCTAAACATCTTAAACTGACACAATGTATCAACCATAACACAAGATGAAAACATATTTTAGTTCTGTGCACAATAAAATAAAGCTGATTATAAATTTCAAATATGTAAAAAGATGTATGAAGAAATCATGACCTAGCTATAAGACAAACTATGATACTGGGTGATATTTATTAAACTGAAAAAAAGAATCAATTTGATCTAGATATTCAAAATATTCTTTAAGTAGTATAAATTTATTAACATGAGTTATAGCTCTTCCTTTTTGGGTCTAATCATGCAACTTTGTGTCTTCAGTAATAATATTCAGATAATTACAGTCATGTGAAATAATTTTGTTTAACCATCTTAATTAATGCTTAGCAATATAAAGACTAATCAATCATTATGAACAAAGCCAATGTGAAAGAATGTGATTGAGTATAGAGTTGGGGAATGTAGACAGAACACAGACAAAGTGAAGCATATGAAGCATTAATTTGCTTCTATGTGATTGTGAACCCAGACTCTTTTATGTGATTATGAATCCAAATTCTTGAAGTTGGTAGATAAAGTAATATTATTTAATGTTATAAAGGTAAGCTCTCTGTGTTTCAGCTGTGTTTTTTGAAAAAAGTCGTTTGAAGATATGTGCCCTGTGTGTCTCACAGCTGTATTGCTTGAAATGTCAAATAATATTAAAGGTATGTGAGGAAATAAAAGCAGCATTAGAATACGAAGTGTTTTTTTCATCATCAAAGTGTATCAGTTCCATAGAAGATTAACCATTTGCTTATGCATCCTACCTGCAAATCCTCAAAGCAGTTTGATATATCCAGCTGTTTTCATTAGCTGTCTACTCTGCACAACTCTTATGATATCCATTCCATGGAGAATTGTAGGCCTTTAAAGTTTAAAGGGCTTTCCCTAACCCAATCCCTCATTTCACAGGTGAAAAACTGAGGTCATGTTATGTTGACAGACTTGACGAAGTCCAACAGCTTTTAATGACAGAGATGGTCTAGGAACTAAGTATTCTAAATCCTAGGGCAATGGCTTTCTGTTACATGGATAAATATTTTCTACATAACTTTGAAAAGAAGTTAGAACCCTGCACATGACCAGAGAAAGTGTTGTGGAATACATAAATAAATGACTTTCCAACTTGTATAAGTTTATCCCATAACTTTCATGCAGTTGTCATTTTATTACCAAAAAGTTATTTGATTATTTCATATGTTAGTATAGTCTTCTCAGCTAGATTTTTAAATTAAATGGGTGGGGGTTTCTTTCTGTTTTTCAGAGAAATGGGGCAGTATCAGTCAGCTTCTCAGCACTACAATGGAATCTTAAGGCAGCAAAGTTCATAGAGAAGAGGAGGTTTGTTTAATGTGCAGTTTTGGAGAATGCAAGTCTCAACAGCATGGTGTAGACTGGCACAGACCTGACAGTATGTGACAGGAATAAATGCATGAGAAGGCTCATATGAAAAGATGGGAAGGAGAGGGCAGCCTTCTCCTTTTAAAACAATTGTTTCTTAAGAACAAAAGAGACTTGCATTCTTTTCTAGGGGAGGACCTCTAGTTACCCCAGGACTTCCTACTAGGCCCTATCTCTTATCAGTCCATCACTTCCCAATACTTAGCACTCCAGGGACCAGCCTCCAACCTATTAGATCCTTGGGGAGCACCCAATTTCCAAACCATAGTAAGGGCTTTATTAAGTGTTCAATAAAAGTAGATTCACTGATTGTTTCTGTCATAGCAATTGATTTTATCAATTTGAATAAGAAATGCCCAACTAATTTGGATCAGCATAGCTCTGGGTTGCCTGAAGGGATCCACGGAAGACAGAAGACCCACCCAGAGTGTCAGTGGTACCAACGAATAGGCTTGTTGCCTGAATGGAATAAAAGTGAAGTGAAGAAGAAAGCTTGGCTTCTGCTTCTTCAGAGGAGATCCAGTCTTCACCTTCACCTTGGAGGTCATCTCTTGGCTCCCAGTGCAGACTTTCAGCCTCCAGCACAGACCCCTCAGCTTCCTGATAGGGACTTGCATGAGGCACTACAGTGAGCTCCAGACCTTTGACTAGATCCTCCACATCTCCACATCTCAGGCAGCCCTTTTACATTCTTCCACACCTGACTCACAGTTATGCCACAGAGTCATCTGTTAAGGTTTAGATTTCTCTGCTCTTTTCTCATGGCCATTGTAAGCCTACTTCTAAATCCTCATATACAGTATTTATATATATTGCATTAAATCTGTTTGTCTAGTAAACATTGTCTGATGCAGTTTTCTTATATTTTTTCTTTAAGATTGTGCTTGAAATATCTTCAAATTTACAGAAAAGTTGCAAGATTGCTTTTTACCCAGGTTTACTAGGCTTTGATATATGCTTTCTCTCTTTTCTTCAAATCTACTATTCTACCTACCTACTTCATATGTACATATATATAATATATAAAAATTCAAAACATACATGTTTTTTGAATCACATAAGAGTACTTTGGAAAAATTGTGCCTCTTTATGCCTTAAAAGTTCAGTTTAACTCTCTGATAACCAGATATTTTTTCTTTTAGATTATCACAGTATGTTATGGTTGGTGTTTAAAAGTCTCCCCAAAGCCTCGTGCAATGATGGAGGCAGCTGAATCTAGTGTTTGTGATTGGTTTGTTGTCTATTGCTGAGACTGGCAATAAGGGTGCATCCCCCACCCAGGGGCAGGTAACCAGCATACAATATAAGGAAAGGAACGAGGCATACGTTTCCCCTTTTGCCCTTGTGGCTTCTGGTATCTGCTGCAGCCATGTCGCCCCTCAGCCATGCCACCCTGCCCTGGAGCCAAATGAGTATGGACTGAAATCTCCAAAACCTGTAAGCTAAGTAAACCTTTTCTTTCTTCATCTTGTGCATCAAGTATTTTGTCTCAGCAACGAGAGAAAAGTAGCCAGGACACAGTATAATGGCTAAATTCAGGACATTTTACATTAATCTAATACTTTAAAGTCCATTTTAATTTCCCAAGTTGTTAAAAAAAATTGCCCTTTATAGAACTTCTCTCCAGTATGGGATACTGTCTAGGATCACATTGTATATTTAGTTATGTCTCTTTAGTCTCATTTAATTTAGAATAGTTTATGGACCTGCCTTTGGCTTTCATCCCGTTGACTTTTCTGATGAACACAGGCCAGTTATCCCATAGACTGTATCTGTTAAACTTTAGATCTCTGCTCTTTTCTCTCAATGAAGAAGAGATGACTCGCTCTGAGCTGGATTGCTGCATGACTAATGCGGCTTTCCTGTAATATCACACGGGAAAGCACTTGCTGTTCCTTTGCCTCTTATTAGTGATGTTAATGATTCTCTATTGGTTAAGTAATATGTCATCCCATTTCTGTATTATTTGTCCTTTCATGATTATTAAGTAATTTGTAGAGAGATAATTGAAGACTGTGAAATTCTTGTTTCTCATCAAATTTCCCTTCGCTTGGCTGAGCATCTCTTGATATTTCTAGCTGTGATCAATTTTACATACTGTGAAGGTTGCAAAATGGTAATTTTCCAACTGCATTTTTTTGTATTAGCTTTCTCTTACTACTAGCCAGCACTTTTACTGCAAGAAAAAAACTTTTCATTTTCTTTATGGTTTGGATCTATCAATTCTTGTTTTATTCAATTATAATCCATTAATATCTCTGTCTGTCTCTGTTTCTGTCTCTGTCTCTCTCTCTCTCTAATTATTCTGGATTTGGTCAATAAAACTCACAGAAGCTAGCTTCTCTGTTCTTTCGAAGTATCTTCATTGTGTGTGTATTTTCTTACTTTTCAAAATAAAAATAATTCATTAATTGTTTTTAAAATTCCAGTTTCATTTCATGCCTTCCCTGCCATAGTCCTGGAATCAGCTTTTCTCTGAAAAGTCGTAGTTCCTTATCTAGGTCAATTGATTTTTAAAATTAACATTATGGATATTAATCATGTCCTTCTGAAACACAACTTCTGGTTTCAGTAGGAAACAATTCAGCACTGGAAAGACTTTGGGTCTTATTCAGCATGGAAACATTCTATGCTTATTTTAAAAATTATTTTTCCAAGATTATGAAGTATATGAGAAAAGAATGCGCAACAATAAAACTATGATAGAAATATTTTAATTACCACATAAAATTAGTCTACAAAGCAAATCAGCTCAATTAAAAACCTAACATTTTAAGTGATTTGTTAATCATTTAGATCCTCTTTACAATGCAAATGAAGATATAAATTGTATCTTAGAATTCTTTAAAAATTCAAAATGACTTAGCCAGAAAATAGTATATAGACATAAATGCAAAATATCATTCAAAATATACAATATGATATACAAAATATGAAAACAATACAAAATCTAAAACTCTTAAAGTACAGTGTATTTTAGATGCTAATATTTTTCTTAAATGAATTAAAGAGATTTACAAAAAAGGAAACCAATCATGAGAACTCAAATAAAAATGTATATGTTTGTCATTAATACGATGCATGTATGCCCTCCTTACCTCAGTAGCATGTGACCAATTTCCAATTTAGATAACATTTCATTTAAAATTTGGTTATTTTTTTTTTAAGAGCCAGCCAAGAGACTGGAAAATACAGATGAAAAGAACATCATATTGCAAAGGCAGGAATTCATGTTGTTTCTCCCCAAGAGCAGCAGGCCAGCCAAAAACCATAGCACCCTGTGGAAGCCTTGCATTGTGAAAACCAGCTGTGGCAATACCTCTCCTGCAGCCATGAGGCAATTAAATATCTAAGAATGGACAATCCTCCAATTACTTTGCAAGTGTTAAAACCAGCACCGGAACATGTTGTAACTCACCGTATGTTGTAATTAAATGTAGGAATTCACACTTCTGTGTGGCCATAAAATCTCGGCTTGGGGAGAGAGGTGGCAACATCTGCAATCATAGCCAACATGAGATCAGGCGTTGATGTGTGGAAGACACACCTTGCTCACATACATGTCCTCCTACAGTCACTCAGTTTATTGCAAATTCCCCAGGCTTCTCAGTTGCCACATTTGTAATAGTGAGAAAGAAACTGAAATCAAAAGAGACCGCAGAGCAAGACAAGAGTCCAGGAGCATGACTGGACTACAGTTTCCCAGTCCTTCTGTTTTCTTTCAAGTAATGAAATAAGTGAACATAAAAGAGGAGCCAGGTTAAAAAACAGAACGGAGGCTGGGCAAGAAGCAGCAGTAAGACACCAGCTAGGAAAGATCAAGGTTAGCTGCCTCAGACTTACTGAGTCATGCTCATTTAGTGGGAAGTGTCCTGCTTTTGGTGAAATGACAGAACTTTTAAGAAAAGAAAAAAAAAATCTTTCTAGTGCTCAAGAAAACTGCACCCTACTGCATTGAGAATGTTGTTAACTGATGAAATATTCCTGCAACCAATGGCCCCAGTTGTAACAGTCATAAATTAGCTGGATTTAGTGGGAGCCGCATTTTTCATTGGTCCTTCAACTGACGAGAAGACTCAACTTATCAGGAAGCTGCTGCTTGTGAGAAGAATTACCTGGTTTACCTGCTCGAAAGAGTGGTAATGCTGGGAACACAGTGGATAAACTCTAATTACATTTTGAAAGAGAGTGAGGAAGTATCAACTCAGAGGAAACAGAAGTTGCGAAGTTGGCTCCCGCCTCCATAACTGGCAATGCAGAGGAGGGAAATGGCACATTGGCCCACTGCCTGTTGCATTCCTAGGAGGCAACTCAGGACGTCTGAGGGGAAGCCAGGAGTGACTCAGGATGACACTGAGCCCTGAACTGGAACCTTGCAATGTGTCTATCTTTCCAAGATCTGAAGAGCAGAGTTCTGAGAGACACGCTGGACTCCCTGTGGGCTAGGAGGAAGTAAAGAGAGAGATCAATTTGATCTTCATGTCATGACCTGGGTGACTAAGTTTGAGACTCTTCCACTTATTGTTTGACTTGAGCTCCCTGAAAAAAGAGAACAAGGTGGCATTGTCCCATCACTGGAAGCGTGCACCATGTCTCAGTATCTTTTCTGTCTTTGTTTCTGTTACATTTATAGTGGATCCTTGTCAAAGCTGGCTAATAACACTGTCTCTTAGATGTTATAATATATTTATAAAATAAAAACTAACATCTCAACCCAGTGTGATGGTACACACCTGTAATCTCAGCACTTGGGTGGTTGAAGCAGGAGGACTGCTGAGTTCCAGGCCAGCCTGAACTGCATAGCAAAACCCTGTCTCAAAAAGACAAAAAAACAAAACAAAACAAAACAAAACAAAAACCTTCATGTACCAATGTACCAACTTCACATTATCTCCCATACCCTCACTTCCATCTTCTCCTCTATGAAAAAGAAACAGGTTAAGTGATAGAGAGGATTCCTCTCTATCAAATACCTTAACGAGTATTACAGAATGAAGGCCGTTTCAGTCCATTTCCTATATTTTTTATAGCTACAATGTCATTATCACTGATGTTCAAAATGTACGTCTGCACCACTGAAAATTCTACATCCTGAAAGACTAAATTATATTCATTATAGATGTAACGCTATTCATTTTATTACATTCAAATTTTTGACAATCCATGTGTAACATTCCACAGAAGTGATAATAAAGCAGAAAAACCCATTCTTCAAGCGAGCTTCCTGAATCAATTACTGACAGGAACAAGGAGAACAATAATGGTCCTGCGTTCCTTTGGGGAGGCTGTTTTCACAAACAGGATGGGTTCAAAGCTGGTCTTCTTAACGTCTTTGTGTGGAAGAGATGAAAAGCAATGCCAAAATTTTCATTCAGCTCTGAATCTTTAACTGTAAAAAGAAACTGAAGATGAATCATTTAAAAATACCATTCAAATGATCAATACTCCCTATAATCACAAACATCAATTTTTCTCATATTATTTATATTCGTGCCCATCTTCATGAGTTACGGGCATATTAAGAAATAAATCCGGGCATTCAAAAATAGATGAATGAATTGAGGACTCACAAAATATACTTTTAAAGGAAATGGAAGGAAAGGATAAAGCTACTGATTGTTTGGTTTAGAAAATGCATAAAAATTAGACTTAATTATAAAGATAATGATTGGTATTGGCATCAGAAAGTAATGAAAATTTAGCATTAAATCCTATTTAGTATAAAGCCTAGTAGACTTATTCTTTTTTGCTGTTTTCATAGAATTTATATTTAATTTTTTAAAACTTTTATTAGTGCATGTTTGCAGCACATAATGACCACATTCACTGTAGGGAGTTAGTGTGTACACATAACATATTTCCATTTTTTTCTCTTTCCCTTTACTTGTCTTTTATTTTTACAGCATCAGATTCATTTATCATATAAGAACTTATAAAATGAATTATCACAGATGTAGGTTAAAATTTACAGTCATAGACTAGTAACCAATGAACATATAAAATAGGTAAGACAATTGTACTAAGTGCAGGTACACTTTTAGATACATTTTCGCATTGGATTACAATATTTTTTTCTCTCTTTTTTCCTATATTCTACCTTTTATAGACCTGTTGTTTCTTTACATAGGTTGGGCAACTAATTATGTTATAACTTTTAAAGAATTTCCAAGACAAATTGTAACCACAAAATTACAGAAACAATGTCTAATTCAGCTTTTAACTCTTGAAAGCATGCAAACTGTTCTAGAAGTCAGCATGTTATTATATATTTGTATTTTTACAAATTTTATTTTTTTGGTACCAGGGATCAAACTCACAACCTCATGCCTGCCATGCAGGCACTTAAGCCACTGAGCCAAACTCCAAAATCTTTTTAAAGGGAGGATTAAACACAAGCACTAAGCAAGTGATTTACAAGCTGAGTATAAGTTAACATTCACAATAACTATAATACACGCCAACGATTTTCTACATGAAGAAGCTGAGTCCCAGTGAGCTTAGGAAAATTGACCAAATCACTGGACTGATGGCTGCACAACTAGGATTTAATGATTTGTTCTGATTTTTGAGGCAAACTAAATCTATAAATTCTTACAAAAACTAAAACAGGAGTAGGAAAGACACAATCTGAAGCAGCACTACTAGAGAAGTATACCGATAATTCACTGGGTAAAGTTCGTCATTTAAAATCTTTTTACTTAATCACTTGTTTACCCAAAGAAGTAGAAAATAAAGTCATGTTTGGTGGCACATGCCTGTAATCTCAGCATTTGGGAGGCTGAGACAAGAGGATCACCATGAGTTCGAGTCCAACCTGGGCTACATAGTGAGTTCATAGCAAGACCCTGTCTTGGGGGGCAAAAAACCAACCTACATAGTAAGACCTTGTTTCAAAAGCAAACAAACAGAAAAGAAATAAAAAATAAATGAGTAATCATTACGGGTATTTCTCTGCCTTTCAATAAATGATGTCTTTGGAGTCTTGCAAAACATGAAATACTTATCAAAAAGATGTAGGAATCAAAACTCCCAGCTAACTCAGAAATAAAAAATTAGCCCATAAGAAATTGAGATTGTTCCATGGAAAAATTGCATAAAGAACTGTTAAGACCCTTTATTTTCAGTAATACTTCCTTCTGATACTCCCTGCAACATAAAAAGCTGAGCTCTATAAGACACTGAAGCTGAAAAAGGAAAAGAACCTCGAGTTTAACTGATACAAGTTTGCAAAAATTAAAAAGTATTATGTGATTAGAACTTTAAAATGCAAATACATTCTGAATACATAAGCCATCCATGCCATTTTAACTTCAGTTATCTCTATTTACTGATACTCAGTTTCCTTTAGCTACTTCATGACTTTAACAAAATCTGTTCTCTGTTTGGAGTATAAATTTCCTATTTGAAAACAGTAGGAACTAAGTAGGTAAAAATTCTGAAAACAGTCAATCATTCAGTTTCATTCTGATTCTATGATTCTACAAAAAACAAGTGTTTGATTTTTTATTTAGAACTATTCTATTGTGTGATAAAAATATAGGTGAGATATCTTTTGAGTTATGCAATATATATGTATATAATTGCATTATAAATAAAAGTTTAAAAATTGACTTTGATGTTATGATATCCTAATTGGAGCTAGAGACAGAGAAGGTGCAGGACAAGGAAGATCTGGTACTTGCACATAGGTCATCATTTTTCTCCCTTTCATCCTTAAAAATTCTACCAATGAGCCCAGATTGCTCAACCTTAGGCTTTCACACATGCAGCAGTATGTTGTCATATTTCTTTCTCTTTTGACACAGAACGTACTGTTCCTTGATAAAGATTTCTACTAGAGGAACAACAGTAATCATCTGACGTTTCTCAAAGATGGTGTTTTTAAGGTAGGACTATTTACTGGGGAGTCATGGAGTATCCCTGATGCTGGATTCTGAGTGGTAGTGACTGACCCCTGCTCAACTGTGGCAACAAATTGAAATAAAACCACACCCCCATACACATTTCCATGAGTCTTAGGTCGAAAGGGCTTCTCTGGTTGTCAATCTCTAATTTAAGTTAACCACTTCCTTTATTACATAGCATGCATCAAGACCAAGTTACCAACAACCACGCCAAAAACCAAGATGATTCTAGGAAACTGAGCCACAGAGTGATGCAAATCCTCCACATCATGCCATCCAGATCACTCTGGGATTTGAAGTTCTTCTCCACTGGTGAATATGGTTTTGAACAGAAATATTGACCTTGATAATGAGTGAAAAAGCAGAAAGATAAGCACAGTCATAATGTGGACTTAAATAACAAATATTTGCAATATTTACTGTGTAAGCAATATTCTTTTAGATCAGTGGTTTTCAGCAGGAGATCTCCAAACCCCTGGAGGTCTTGTGCAAAACTGGGCAAGTCAGTCATTCTGTTGTCACTTCAAGAAAAGTGAATAGTATATGTCACCAGCAATAAAATTCAAGCTTTCCAACAAAAGTTAGAATTTGAAAAACTTGTGACCACCTCCACTATAAGCTTGTCAGTTTTCTAATAGATTTTTCTGGAAAAATTGTTGTGAATACTAACAAATCTGACTTTCTTTGATATTATTGATATTATGTCATGGAATGT
The DNA here is from genome assembly GCA_004363535.1 of Dasyprocta punctata. Classification (NCBI taxonomy): domain Eukaryota; kingdom Metazoa; phylum Chordata; class Mammalia; order Rodentia; family Dasyproctidae; genus Dasyprocta; species Dasyprocta punctata. The sequence goes on from RJWM01013596.1 coordinate 43,049, forward strand.
GTAAATATTTGCAAGGTCTGTAAAATTAAGGAACCAATATTTTCTAAATAACCAATATATGATGTTACAAACTCATGCAAGGGTAGTGATTCATTTAAAGTGCAAGATAGCCAGTGGATTTTTAGTATAACAGAGATAAGAAGTACATGATATGGCTTCAGATCAACATTGCAAACATTTAAGAAATTACTACTTGACAACTTCGGGAATATCAAAGAAGAATATCCATAATTATCTTTTTTAAAATAATAGCTCTTTTCAACTAAATATGGGATTGAAGTCAGATTTTCTTCAATCAAAACAACATTATCACAAAAGATTGAATACAGAAAAAGAGAGAAGAACCTAAATGTCTTTCTTTATCAAGCTCTTGAGACTAGCAAAAAATAGAAAACAATTCTTGTGGCTACTTATATTGTTTTATAAAATGTTATTTCTTAATTAAGATACATTATAGGTATTGATATTAAATGATATAGTATTTTTAAATTACTTAAATATTTTAAAACTTTTTTCTAGACAAGCATGTTGACTGATGCCCATAAACCCAAAAGTAAGGAGGCTGAGGCAAGAAGATTGCTGTGAATTTAAGGCCAGCCTGGGCTACTTAATGAGTTCAAGGCCAATCTGGAGTACATGATGAGACCCTGTTTCAAAGAAAAAAAGCCTGTTGTTTTTAGTATATTAATTACTAATAGATAAAATCCACAAAAATAGAAAAAATCTTGTCTCAATTTTTAAAAGCAAAAAAAAGTATTCTGAGAACAAAAAGTTGAAATTTGCCATGCTTAATGATTCACATGATGATTTTTACCCAATTTCATTCTTTTGAAATTTTTACTATTTTAGATCACTTACATTATAGTTACATGGTTTAGTCTTAATTTTGAAAATCACCTGTGCTATAATAGAAAAGGTTCCAAGGAAACTTTAACTGTTATTAGAATTTTTCAAAAATGAGAAAGGGAAAAATTTTCAGTCTTCAATATCATAACTTTCATGTGAGCCTTTTTTTTTTTTTTTTTTTTTTTGGTACCAGGAATCAAACTTAGTACCTCGCACATGCCAGGCAGCGCTGTGCTGCTGAGCTATATCCCTGGTCCTCGTGTATTTCTTTACACAGTAAAAACAATGGTAGGAAGACAATTTGATGCCTTTTATAAGATTCTATGATGTGGTACCATAGAAATTACTTAAATTAATTTCAGTATTGACTTCTTAAATAGTCTTTGAAGAATTTCTAAATTTCATGTTTTATGGGACAATTTAACCAAAACTCAAAACGCCTTCCTTCAGAGTGCATTGATTGATGTCCCAGGAAGAAAACTTCAACTATCTCTTCGGATCTTTAACTTCTTTGTAGTATCACTGTAGGTGGACACTTGAGATGATTCAGCAGAGTCAAGTACCACTTGCTGGGTCATAAGATCATGGAGCACGGGACATAGGAGCCAAAATAGCTTCATTTCTTACCTGTGTGTTCATAGGCCAAACACTTATTTTGCATTCATTCAGTGTCTTCCCTTGTAAAATGGAACCAAGACTCAAGTAAAGTACTCAGAAAAACTAACTAGCAAGTAGAACCATTTGGTGAGTGGTTTAATCTTATTTTAAGATTAAATTGCCCCCCACAAAAGATTAAATTACCCAACTGGTTCATGATTGCCTATAGTTTCAGCTACTGTACTCAGGAGACCAGGTTAATTTTAATAGATGAAAACAAAAAGAAAATATAAGATAGCATATCATATTTCTCTCATATAATCAAATATGTCAGTGATTTTGTGGAGAAAATATGATTTAATCTTACCCTTAACACATTTTGGATTTTAAAGTATTAGTGCACTTCCAAAAACAAACCTAAACACTCTTTTTACTTTATGCCTTTGTGCCACAGAAATGATGTTCTGGTACTCGGGAAAGATTGTGATATTACTTTCTCATCTTTTCTTAAAAGGAGATTATTTCAGGTGTGAGTGCTTTGGTCTAGCACCTTGAATAAATGATTAATAGTTCTTCTTTATCTATGATGATGAACTGGAAAAAGGCTTTATCTTTATAGTAAGCTTCCAACAGATTAAAAAGAGTGCCTTCCTGGGAGTTACTGACTATTCCCCTACTCCCAAAACTCAACAGAGACCTTATGTGTGGAAGCACAGTATGTTCAGAATAACTATGAATGGAACACTACACGTGTGATGAGCATCCTACATTTCCAGCTTCATAAATAGAATTTAAGTCAAACTCTGACCTACAAATGTTGGAAAGGAGTAGATGTGTAGAAATATTGACATGAAAAAGTTTTAAAATTTTTGTTCTTAAAATAATTATTTTCCTTTTCAAAAATAGGACTCTGTATTAAGTGAATTCATAAGTTAAATATAGAGCTTCATAGGTGGAGTGATACTGAAAATTGAGCTTAGGTCCTTTGCTCTGAGCTGCATCTATAGCCATTTTTATTTTGAAACAGGGTCTCACTAAATCACTAAATTGCCCAGGCTGAGTTGAAACTTGCAATCCTTCTACCTCAGCCTCCCAGTGTGCTGGCATTAAAGGTACACTCCAACATTTCTAGCAGGACTCTTCATTTAAATAAATATGATTTTTAAGTAATGTGGTATGTGTTACTATACAAGCACTCTAAATACTGTAATAAAACTATGTTAGGGTATTAATATAAATGCCTGTTAGTAGGAAAGTCAAATGTCGTATCAAATCTATGTTGCAGACATGTTTCTTGTTTGCCCTGTACCACTCCAGAGCACTGCTTTCATCCAGTTTGGAATCCACATCTTTCTAGTGTGAGGAGCTCCAATGTGTGCCCAAGAGAGGAACATATGAGGCTTATGAGAACTTTTAATCCCAGCAGCAGTAACCAAAATGTTTAGATCAGGCTGTGCCAGTCAGAATGAATCCCAAGCATAAGCTGGAGTTTTGAAAAAGGAAGCTGCTCATGAATAAAGCTAATCAATAAGAGTACACTCCTGACCAATCTACAGAAAGGGGAATAGAAGCCAGCACCATTGTCAAACTGGTTCTATCATAGCACAAATTCACATAACCTCTGAACTTTTTAGGAACACAAAAAATAATTCTGTTTTTCTTACAAAGTGCTTCAAGTTGATTCTTACTGCTTATAAGGAAAAACTTCCTTTATAATGTAATCCACTACTCTAGCATACAAAGAAAAGGATCCTTATAATCAACCTAACATTTTGATGAATCCTATTCCCCAAATGCTACAGTGGATTGTAAATAATTTTAAGGGTTTGAACAGAAGTATGAATATAATGGGCCATAGGGAGCCCTTCCTGAACCTCATCACAGTTCAGGAGGCTTAAATTTGTAACCCCAAGGAAAAGTTATTGGAATTCCAAGTCAATTCCAATCTACTACTTCCAGTGCAACCCATGGTGAGAATAAAGACATTAAGACATATTTGTAGTTGTGGGGAGTCAAGGGGGTCCTAAGTCGAGCTAGAATGGTGGCTAACCAGAGCAAAAGCCTCTACCTAGGGCCAAATCCAGATTTTATTAATTTGTGAAGAGGGGAGTTACTTGGGGATGAATGACTGTGAGAGTGGCAGGAAGTACTTGAGGGCCATGGGCTGGGCTAGGTAGTTGGTCTGAGATCATTTGTGAAATATGCAGAGAAGGATATGCAGAAGGAGAAATCTGCATAACACAATTCAAGGCACTAGCTAATGCTTCAAATGTGATGTGTAATTTTTTATGCCCTGGGAAGTCATAGTCTTTTATCTCAAGGCTCAATCCCAGCTGACAGAGTGGAATGTGGCTTTCCTTCTTTTCCAGCTCACACATGCTTTTGGGGAGCTATGGGGCAAGGTGACACTGACTTGTCCCCTTGCTTCAAAAACTGCACATCAGCACCTCAGCTAAACCAGTTCGCTTTGCTTAAAGCCAATTAAAGAGATAAGAAAAAATTCTAGCCAGCTCTGTACATATCAATACATGGAAACAGAGCCAGGTTTAGTCAAAATAGAGATAATTGTTCTTCTTTCAAGGAGAGTCATCCAGTTGGTCTTACAATGGGCTATATACAATGCCCTAATATTTTGTTTAGGGATACAATATGACAGGTAAAAATATGTTAATTGTAATGTGTTCAAAAATTAAATGTAACTTAAATCTTAACTGTAGTATAATGGCTAAGTATAGAATAGTATGTCAGTATAACTCTAAGCTAGTCTCAATTACACAGATAACACAAAAGGCATTATTTATTATATATTATGTGGAAAGGATCAGAACAATATTATATTTTGTATCAGTCAATGCATACTAGAGAAACAGATACAATGCAAAATATACAAGTACATAAGAATTTACAAGATAGGCTTACAATGGCTGTCCACAAACCCAGGTATGAAAGAGTACAGAGGGACTGTCTGCATACTGGGGAATCCGAAGAATCCAGTTGAAGGCCTGGATATCTATGTGGTGTTCAGTGTGAGTCTACATTAGGAAGCTGAAAGATCTGCAATGGCAGGCTGAAGGGTTGGGGCTGCAAGCAGAAGTCTGAGCTGGAAGCCAGGAAATGATGTCCAAGGTGAAAGAAAGACTAGAGCTCCTCCAAAGAAGACAGAAGCAACCCTTCCTTCTTCATTTCCTGTTTATAGCACTCTGATGACCCACCCCTGGGGTGGGTCTTCCATGCTCAGAACTATCCCAAACCAATTTATTTGGGCATTACTCACTCAAGTTGACACAACTGATCAACTATCACACATTTATTATAATAATTACAGCTATGTGAAGTGAAGACCCATGACTTTAGCCTTAGTTACATATTAGAATCTCCTGGGGAGTGTTGAAAAAATGAGAAAAATGTTGATATTTCAGAAGATGATATAATTGATATGGGATAGAGCCCAGACCTGGGTATTTTTCTAAAGTTTCCCAGGTGATACTAATGTATAAACATGAACAAAGGCTTTAAAATTATGAAAAAATGAAGTCTCTTACAATAAATTAACAGCTATTTCATTTTTACATATTCACAATTTGACATTTTAGCATATTCAAATATTCAAGTTTTTGGCAAATTCACACAATTACAAGTTCTTCATGTGTTGGCATTTATCTCATCCACAATTAAACCTCAAAATAGTTCAAGCTATCATAGTTTATCTGTTGGTTGAGACAAATGGGTCATTTAATTATATCCTGGAACAAAGCAGAGGGCTTGAGGGTATTTTTTTCAGGTATAAATTAATTCACAATTTGGAAGTTCTTAGTCTCCTATTTTGATATTTGTAATCTCATATTATTCCTGAAACTTGAATTGTTCCTTACAACTTGAATTCTTCTCCTTTGCTGGATCCTGCTCCTCTAAATGTTGCAGAAAACTAGAGCTCACACATGTAGTTGGGTTGTCTATATCATGGTGTTGGCTCATGCAGGGGGCTCAAGGGAGAGTTTTGCAGGTGAGGTCCTCGGGTTAAAGAACACAGAGGTGTGAGTTATCAGCATCAACAGCGCAGGCAGCATGGAGCAGCAGAATGCAAGAGCCACCAGTCTTTATTTTATATTTCTTATACATGTTGTTATCACCTATTTACATTCTTTCATGCTGGCCTTACTGGCACATGTGTAGCTGTCCACTGTGAAGTCATGGTTGTACAATTATTCCCTGTTGTGCACCTATGCTGACAATGGAGTCATGTCCTCAAAGCTGTCTGGAAGCTTCCTTACATGCCTTGAGAATTGATTCAGTTTGAGTGCTTCCCTGCATGTGCAAATACAAATCTCAAATATCTATCTCCAAGCTTACAGTATTGGGTGATATACTATGTACCCCCAAGTCCTCATATAATTTTGATGGGGCTGAGTTATTGGTTTGTTATTGGTTTGTTGTCTGGCACGGAGATTGGCAATGTGAGTGCTGTGCCTGCCCAAGGGTGGAGCCGACATACAGTGTAAGGAAAGGCGGGTCTTCCTCTTGCTTGCTTCCAGGCTTCCGCCTTCTCTCTCTCTCTGTTGTCAGTGTGCCTTGCGGCTTGTAGCCACCATGAACAGCAGTCCCACCATGCCATGCTGACTTGGAGCCAACTAAGTAGAACTGAAACTCCCAAGAAACTATAAGAATAAACCTTTCCTTCCCTAATTTTGGGCATCAGGTATTTTGTTTCGGCAAAGAGCGAAAAGTAACTAAGATACTTACCTTCCTTGTGACCTTCAAATATTCAACTGTTCCCTTAACAACCCCACATGAATTTACTGAAACCAAACTCAAATTTTGAACCAAGACTTTATCTTCCCTTGTGTTCCTCATCTCAGTAAATGACACCACTTTTCATCTATCTGAACCTGCCCTCATAATATTCTTGACTTTTTGTCTCAATGTATCTGCACTTTAGCAGCTACTATTTTTACACATACCTTAAAAATACATTATACATCTTGGTCTCAACTCACTTCCTATCAACTGCAATGCAATAATTTCAAGGAGACATCAAGCAGAATCACATACACTGCTTTGTAACAGCACCCTGCTGTTAACTCCTTCCTCACTGCCCAAACTAGGTGAGATCATTTCTTACTCCAGTTCATAACCTTCCAGTGGCTTTTCATCACAGTCAAAAGAAAATTCCATCTTCAGCTCCATAGACCAACTCTGTGTAATCAGTTGTTTTGGTTACTTTTCTCTCATTGCTGAGACAAAGTACCTGATGCCCAAAATGAAAGAAGGAAAGGTTTATTTAGCTTACAATTTGTGGAGGTTTTAGTCCATACTCAGCTGGCTGGAAAGCAGGGTGGCATGGCTAAGGGGCAACTTTTCATGGTGGCCACAAGTGAGAAGGTTAAAAAGGGCAAAAAGAGAGAAAATATCCTTCCTTCCCTCCCTTATATTGTATGCCAGCTACCCACCCCTGGGTAGGTGCAGCACTCACACCACCAATCCTAGCACTACCACAGCAAACCAATCACAAACGCTTGATTCAGCTGCCTCCATCACTGCATGAGGCTTTGAGGGGACATTTAAACAAGCCATAACATCAGTTGTCTGATTCTAACTTTCTCACCTAAAGTTATCTCATTGTTCACTGAGCTTACCAGGCTCACAACCTCCCTGACTCTCCCCAAAGGTACCAAGCATGTCCTAGCCTCAGGGCCTCTTCTCCTGCTGACTGCCTGCCTGAGTTACTCTAACCTCAGATGATTTATCTCATTCCCCATGAGCTTCTTTCCAGGACCTGCAAAAGTCCCTTCCTCAGAGAAGATTTCTCTCTAAATGAGCACCCCTCCACACTATCTACCTTGCTCTCCATTCATTTAAAATGTCACATTTTTCTTCCTAGTACTTATCAATGCCTGGTGATATCTATTTATCAATCTAGCTATCTTCCTTTTGTTCTTTATCAGTGCAGAGGTTTGACCAGTTTTGCTCACTGCTGTATCTGTAAACTTAAAAAGAAAATGCTTTGGTGCACAGTAAGCAGTCATTTCATGTCTGAAATTAATGATGGTATCAAGAGGAAACAATGAATCAAATTGTGTGTGCTTTTCACACATACTTTTTTAAAGAGTAGATTTAGGCTTGCAGCAAAATGAGTAAAGGTACAGATTTCCCACATATCCCCTGCCCTGCAGCTTCTCCAGCTATCAAAGTCCCCCACCAAAGTAGTAACATGTAGCAGTGAATGAACCTTCATTGTTTCATCATTATCATCCAAAGCATATAATGTGCATTAGAGCTCGCTTTTGGTGTGGGTTTTGGCATATCCATAGGAACATTATGCAATATAATATACAGAGTAGTTTCTCTACCCTAAATAGCCTCTATCCTATATTTATTCATCCCACCCTCTTTGTGGACTCCTGATAACAACTTGTTGAGTTTCTTGCAAAACTCTGCTGGTCAATGTCTGCTGGAGTTGACTTAACAGGCAGAAGGCTGCTAACTCTGAGGAGTCAAAATGTTTTGAACATAGGATGTTCTGCCTGCTCAAGCAGAGATGGGTCTTGTGGGGAAAACAAGGAAGTTTCTGATGGGACAATCAGATAAAACTGTCCTTGCTTGCCTGCCTTGCTACCTAGAACAAACATCTGCACTCAGCAAAACTCTGTTGCCTTTGTTGTTCCTCAATAAACCTGCAGGTTTGAATCAGTTCAGGGTTTCACTCCATTCCAGTGAAGTCCCCTGACACCTCCAACAAAGATACTCTCTATTGCATCTTCATTCATCCAACAGGGTTTGCTGAACCAGAGACAACTAATGATTCTTTTACTGACTCCATAGTTTTTCCTTTTCCAGAGTGTCATATATTTGGAATAACCAAGTGTTGCATTTCAAGGGTTTGGGTTTATTAATTCGTAGATGGTCCACTTCTTCCAGTCCTGGTGCTCTTCTAGTAGAGACTTGAGAATACAGAAGATATAGAAGAATATATTCACCTAGGAATGATTAATTGTACCCATTTGTAAGATTATGATAATTGTAAGTTTAAATTCTTATTCCATTCTTTTTGTGTAAATCTGAGTTTGGAACCCTCCTTTTACACACATGCTGGATCATTATTTGATAAAAATAACAAACAAGGGAAATATTTAAACTGAAATTCAATTCTAATTGTGGCTATCTTTTCCTAGTCCTAAACATGCCTGTATCTGATACTAGCACTGTCATAATGAAGTATCACAGACTGTGTGGCTTAAAGAACAGAAGTTTACTTCCTGACAGTTCTGGAGTTGAGTCTTCGATCAGATGTTGCAGGAATTGTTTCTCTGAAGCCACTTCCTTGGCTGGTAGACAGAGAGCAGTCATCTCTGTGTCTGAACATGCTTTTCCTTTTGTACACCTCCATCTTCATTTTTCTTTCTTCTAAGGACTTTAAATTGGAGTAGGGCCCATCCTAAGGACTTCGTTTTAACTAACTACCTCTGTTAAAACTATCTGCAAATACAATCACATTCTGAGGCACTAGGAGTTATGACTTTAATGCATGAATTTAGGAATGAAGAGACAAGTTAGTCCATAAAAATATCATGCTACTTATTCCTAACTACTTTTCAACTGGGATAAATTATTCATATCTAAATATATGAACTCTATCATAACTATAAGTCATAGTCCAAAGAACTAAAAATTGGGGGGAAATATAATTATTGATAATTAAATCTACATAGAAGTCTTCCTCAAATATGGCAGAATCCCAAGTCACAGCTTAACAGTAATGATGAAAATTAATATTGGCCTGGTGTGGTAGCATGTTTGTAGTCAGCTAGTTGGTAAGCTGAAGTAGAAAGATTGTGAGTTCCAAGCCAGCCTGGCTACTATAACAAGACCCTGTATCAAACAAACAAACAAAAAGATAAATGAATACTCTATCATTTCTCTATTTCACAGAGAAAAAAAAATTTAAATTGACCTGCAAACTATCAGTGAAGATATTCCTGAGTGCCAAAAAAGAAAAGATAAAAAAAAACCTTAAACATCATGTCACATTAAAAAGCAGTGATTTAAAAATAAAACTTGAAAATGCAATAAATGGATTTGACAGTACTGAAAACTTTAATTTAATTTAAAAGTGTAGTTTGTTTTGAAAATTTCTTTTAAGTTAACATTATTAATTCCCATGCCCTAAGTCAATTTTTTCAACTTGCTACTATCATCTATCTGCCTCTTTGCACATGGGTTGAAAACTGAATCCCTATTGGTGCAGACCTGGGAAACAATGGACCACAAGTTTACAACAGAAGGTTAAGGTTTACAGATTTTAGTCCTAGATTCTATCCAGAATTTTTCATTTAATATTTAAAATAAGAAAACAATGGGACTATTTGGAGAAAAAATGAATTAAGATGAATATTAAAACTTTAAATTTATTGATCTAGTATTACATAAATTTGTCTAGAAGATAGGCTAAAGTAAGTTATTGTGTAGAAAATCATTTTAAAACAAAAAGCAGGATGCAGTAACCTTTGATCTTCTTATGTATTATTTGTTCCCTAGCATTAAAGGACAAAGATCATCAGTTATTCATTTTCTTCCTTTTAGTGATGAATATAAAATGTAGAAAATAACCCAGATTTTTTGAAATACCTTATTCTCTATAATTATAAAAAAGCAATAGACAAA